>WNWK01018733.1:23717-39296 GCA_009830355.1 Cherax destructor | reverse complement strand
GATCGGATTCGTATTGCCTTCCATTCCCCAGTGGATTTAGCGCTTCCCCTGACAATATAATAATAACGTGAGTATGAAAAAAAAAACACGACAATCCTTTATTGGAATAACAAAGCGAAACATCGCGTGCCTCTGTCTTCGGATTTACTCGCCAATAAACCATTTCGTCCAGTGGTGTCAGTCTTATTATTATTAGTAGTGGTAGTATAAAAAGCAAGCGCTAAATCCGTATGGGTGCTGAGGATGGCGGAGCAGTGTATATAGGTCTTTGATGCAGGGAGGTGGCCGCATGCGGCAGTCACTGACCCCAAGTCAGTGAGCCAGTTTTAAGTACTGTAGTAACACTTGCAGTGTGCGGTTACATTATTCTGTGATAGTTACGGTGTGGTAGGCAGTAGGTGACGTTATCTGTGGTAGATAGTAGGTGACGCTATATGTGGTAGGCAGTAGGTGACGTTATCTGTGGTAGATAGTAGGTGACGCTATCTGTGGTAGGCAGTAGGTGACGTTATCTGTGGTAGATAGTAGGTGACGCTATCTGTGGTAGGCAGTAGGTGACGTTATCTGTGGTAGATAGGTGACGCTATCTGTGGTAGGCAGTAGGTGACGTTATCTGTGGTAGATAGTAGGTGACGCTATCTGTGGTAGGCAGTAGGTGACGTTACATGTGGTGGGTAAGGGCTGATCAGGAACTCGCTGCTAGGTAGAGTGGAGGCGGCGCTGAGAACAACTGACCTCGCTCAGTTCAAGGTCAATGCAATTATGAAGCAGCCTCAACATGCAGAATGCTGCCAGTCCTGCATGCTGGCTTGCTGGTCGGCAGTCTGCCTGGCTAGCTATCTCACACTCGCTGGCTGGCTGGCTTGCTGGTCGGCAGTCTACCTGGCTAGCTGGCTGTCACACTCGCTGGCTGGCTTGCTGGTCGGCAGTCTACCTGGCTAGCTATCTCACACTCGCTGGCTGGCTGGCTTGCTGGTCGGCAGTCTGCCTGGCTAGCTATCTCACACTCGCTGGCTGGCTGGCTTGCTGGTCGGCAGTCTACCTGGCTAGCTGGCTGTCACACTCGCTGGCTGGCTTGCTGGTCGGCAGTCTACCTGGCTAGTATCTCACACTCGCTGGCTGGCTGGCTTGCTGGTCGGCAGTCTGCCTGGCTAGCTATCTCACACTCGCTGGCTGGCTGGCTTGCTGGTCGGCAGTCTACCTGGCTAGCTATCTCACACTCGCTGGCTGGCTGGCTTGCTGGTCGGCAGTCTGCCTGGCTAGCTATCTCACACTCGCTGGCTGGCTGGCTTGCTGGTCGGCAGTCTGCCTGGCTAGCTATCTCACACTCGCTGGCTGGCTGGCTTGCTGGTCGGCAGTCTACCTGGCTAGCTATCTCACACTCGCTGGCTGGCTGGCTTGCTGGTCGGCAGTCTCCTGGCTAGCTATCTCACACTCGCTGGCTGGCTGGCTTGCTGGTCGGCAGTCTACCTGGCTAGCTATCTCACACTCGCTGGCTGGCTGGCTTGCTGGTCAGCAGTCTGCCTGGCTAGCTATCTCACACTCGCTGGCTGGCTGGTCGGCAGTCTACCTGGCTGGCTGGCTCTCACACTCGCTGTCTGGCTGGCTGGTCGGCAGTCTACCTGGCTAGCTGGCTCTCACACTCGCTGTCTGGCTGGCTGGTCGGCAGTCTACCTGGCTAGCTGGCTCTCACACTCGCTGTCTGGCTGGCTGGTCGGCAGTCTGCCTGGCTAGCTGGCTGTCACTCGCTCGCTGGCTAGCTAGCTGGCTGGCTGGTCGGCTTGCTTCCCCTCAAGAATTGCCAGAATAGTTCAAGAAAACATGGGAAAAACAAGAGACCTAGTTAAGAGAGTCACCGATAAAAACAGAAGGACTGGTATAAATTAGATAACTGTGCAACTTTTGGAAGGTTCTCTGAGGATACACCTCCCTCATCAAGAACTTTTTCTCTCCAATACAGAGGAAAACATGGGCAAGTTTCACGAGAAAATATAGCAGAGAAGGACAGGTGTGATGTAGGCACACTGGTTCCCCCTTCCCCCAACACTGACAGACCCCTAAGGGTTTAGCGTCCCTCCCTTCTCCCCCATGAATATAATAGTAATTTCCCTTTCCCCGACAGTTTAGCCAAAACTCTTGGAACGTTAACACTCCGGTGTTGTGAATATCAGCAGTAAAGTATACTGACAGGTATGTGAATAAGACACAATGCAGTATGCAGTTTATGGCATTTACTGAGAAGACGTTTCATCAGGGACTTTATCGATCCCTGGTGGATTGATCTTCTCCATGTTGTGTACAGCTGTAATGCCCACACTAATAACTGCTGATTCGAGACAGCGACGTCTGCGTAGATTTTCTTCTTTATAGACGAGTTTTGTTGAGCTTATACGGCAGGCATATTTGTGTTCAGTAATGCATATGTCTACACGTCTGGCTGTTTCTTCCATGTAGACTTTGTCGCAGCTGCAGCATGGTATCACAACATGACTATAATATCAACAAGGTTCTTAAATTTTTGGTTTTCCTATTGATGAGATTCTTAATAGCGGTAGTGACCATTCATACAGATATTGGTCGCCTCTTTTTATATTAGGTAGGATTACAGATCGGACTGGATATTTATCTGTCTTGGAGGTGTTGAGAATTTGTTGTATCGTTCGTCTGGTGTCGTGGATGAAGTAGGAAGGAAGTGTAGTTTTGAAGAAGTTGGGTGGATAATATTGTATGCCTTCAAGAGGAAACTGTATCTTCACCAGGTGCCAGATCAACCAGGCTGTGATGGATATGTGGTGCAGCGGGCTTCCAGCACCAACAGCCTGGTTGACCAGACAAGTACCAGACGAGCCTGGCTCATGGCCGGGCTCCGAGGTAGTGAAACTCTCGAAACTCTTGAAAGGTATATCAAAGGTATTTCCTTTTCTAGGAATTCTGGGCTGCTGGAGGCAGAAGAGTATGCCTTCCTCATCCACACCAACATAGTCTCGCTAATATATGTGCATGACATCGTCGTAATAAAGCCCAGAAGATTTAACATGGCAGACCTCGAGTCTTCCATCAGACTCCGCTAGAAGAGGCGTACACTAACAACAACAACATTATCTTTCTTCTATATAGGTCTTTGCAGATACAGTGACGACTAACTTGACAAGTATCAGAAGAACATGCCTTGAATCGGCTCTCATTTATACCACAGACACCATCGTGCAGAACCAGGGAAGTTTCCAGATGGCGGGTCCCTTGACTCACATGCTCAAATTAAGTAAGTTTATTCAGGTATACACAAATACAGTTATATAGATTATCATACATAGCAGCATATGTGTAGACAACCGATGATAACCCAAAAGTCAGATAAAGTGACTTAAGACTAGCGAGTCAATATACAGTATTTGTTAAACAAGAACGTTCCCTTGCGAATCAGTGTAGAGACTCATTAATAAAATTATGCTCACTAACGTGGCTTCCAGTTATATCATATATTATTGTTTAATAATTTTCCCACTATTACCCTCGGGCTGATCGGACGATAACTCAATGGTAGGACTTGTCGCCCGTTTTGTAGATAGAAATCACATTGGCTGTCTTCTACCTGCCAGGTATGAAACCTGTTTGCAGTGATATATTGAAGAAACCTGTTAGTAGAGCACTAATATTCATCTTACAGTTCTTCGGAATCCGGGAGACTTATTTTAGCTTTAATCGGTATATAGATATAATCTTAATTTTTAAAGGAGTGTACCGGTAGGGTAGCGGAAGACCTCGGTCACATGACCAAAAGCTCCAGTGGGGGGTCAGGAAGCTCTTGTTCTTGATGAATCTTACCTAACCTGACTTTAATCGGTCCACCACCACCACCGCCTCTGCTACCTCCTTCCTGGTTAATACCTTTCATCTACAATTATGATTGCGAGAGTTGCAACGTAACTGCACGATCACTTCCGTCTGAGCGGCACTGACAATATGGGTCAAGTGACGAAGTTAATGAGAGATGATGGTGAAAGGGCAGGCAGGTAGGCGAGACTTCAGCAGCAGCAGCAGCGAGCTAGCAGTAGCAGCAGCAGCAGCAGCAGCAGCAGCAGCAGCAGCCAGCAACAATAGCAACAATAAAAAAGGGAGAGGAGGCAGGCAGAGACTTGCCCAACATAAAGACCTCACACGAGCAGCTAAACAGTAGAAGCGACAGCTGCAGCAGCAGGAGATTGAAAGAATGGTGATGGACAGGTAAAGTTTCTATATTAGCGGACGGAGGATCGAGCCTTCAGAACAACTTGGGCTGAATGACTCACACAAGTTTAGCACTTTATTTTTGTTTTATATTTTGGAAAATTGGATAAACGAGTGCGTTGCTACGCTATTCTACATGATAGTTACACAGAACAAAAGCTCGCAATGTTCCACCGTCATATTCCATCATGCAGGATGGATTTCATGCATTGTGTGTGTGCTCACCTAGTTGTGGTTGCAGGGGTCGAGTCATAGCTCCTGGCCCCGCCTCTTCACTGGCCGCTACTGGGTCTCTCTCCCTTCGCCATGAGCCTTATCATACCTCTTCTTAAAGCTATGTATGGATCCTGCCTCCACTACATTGCTTCCCAGACTATTCCACTTCCCGACCACTCTGTGACTGAAGAAATACTTCCTAACATCCCTCTGATTCATCTGAGTCTTCAACTTCCAGCTGTGTGTGTGTGTACTCACCTAGTTGTGGTTGCAGGGGTCGATTCATAGCTCCTGGCCCAGCCTCTTCACTGGCCGCTACTGTGTGTGTGTGTGTGTGTGTGTAAGACAGTGTAGACTCGAATTTCCGATCTCCCAGACGGGAGTTGAAAACTGTCAGCCTGAGGTGGGAGACTTCAGTAAGGCGATGGTGATGGCAGAAATCACTCCCTACGAAAACAGAAGACTCGCCAGGCGGTGAAACATCACCCCAATGAAAACCAGGGATGCCATGAGTACGCTAAGAGACTAACACAATAAGTGTCAGGGGTCCAACACTGTTCAACTGCCTCCCAGCATACATAAGGGGGATTACCAATAGACCCCTGGCTGTCTTCAAGAAGGCGCTGGACAGGCACCTAAAGTCAGTACCTGACCAACCGGGCTGTGGTTCGTACGCTGGTTTATGTGCGACCAGCAGTAACAGCCTGGTTGATCAGGTCCTGATCCACCATGATGCCTGGTCATGGACCGGGCCGCGGGGGCATTGACCCCCGAAACACCCTCCAGGTATCATCGAGTATTCCATTAAGGTTCCTTCCATTATGGTACCTTCGAAAGTTTGATGGTGGCACAGCTGGAGTTACTATCACTTGGGAATTACCATTTTTAAATGCACTATTATTATTATTGGTGCCCCGGTTTTGTGGTTGGCCTGGTATTGTGGTGCCCTAGTATTGTGGTTGCCCTAGTATTGTGGTTGCCCTAGTATTGTGGTTGCCCTAGTATTGTGGTTGCCCTAGTATTGTGATTGCCCTGTTATTATGGATGTCATGGTATTGTGGTTGCCTTAGTATTGTGGGTACCTTGGAATTGTGGTTGCTCATATTATGGTTGCCCTGGTATTGTGGTTGCCCTAGTATTGTGATTGCCCTGTTATTATGGATGCCATGGTATTATGGTTACCTTAGTATTGTGGGTACCTGGTATTGTGGTTGCCCTGGTATTGTGGTTGCCCTAGTATTGTGATTGCCCTGGTATTGTGGGTACCCAGTATTGTAAATGCCCTGGTATTGTGGTTGCCCTAGCATTGTGATTGCCCTTGTATGTAGTATGTGTTGCCCTGTATTGTGAGATTGCCTGGTATTGTGATTGCCCTAGTATTGTGATTGCCTTGGTATGTGATGTTTTGTGGGTACCCCAGTATTGTGAATGCCCTTGACATGTATTTAAGTGATGGAGGGAAGTCTTTCACAATACCATTGCTGCCTCCATCCGCTTGTCTGTCATGCATATGTATGTATATATGTATGTATGTAGTATGTATGTATGTAGTATGTATGTAGTATGTATGTATGTAGTATGTAGTGTAGTATGTATGTATGTATGTATGTATAGTATTGATGTATGTATGTAGATGTATGTATGTAGTATGTATGTATGTAGTATGTATGTATGTAGTATGTATGTATGTAGTATGTATGTATGTATGTATGTATGTATGTATGTATGTAGTATGTATGTATGTATGTATGTATGTAGTATGTATGTATGTAGTATGTATGTATGATGTAGTATGTAGTATGTAGTATGTATGTAGTATGTATGTATGTATGTATATGTATGTATGTAGTATGTATGTAGTGTAGTATGTATAGTATGTAGTATGTAGTATGTAGTATGTGTATGTATGTAGTAGTATGTATGATATGTATGTATGTATGTATGTATGTATATGTAGTAGTATGTATAGTGTAGTATGTAGTATGTATGTAGTAGTGTGTATGTATGTATGTATGTATGTATGTAGTATAGTATGTAGTATGTATAGTATGTAGTATGTAGTATGTATTGTATGTATGTATGTAGTATGTATGTATGTATGTATGTATGTATATGTATGTAGTATGTATGTATGTATGTATGTAGTATGTATGTATGTATGTATGTATGTAGTATGTATGTATGTATGTATGTAATGTATGTATGTATGTATGTATGTGTATGTAGTAGTTTTATGTATGTATGTATGTATGTATGTATGTATGTATGTATGTATGAGTATGTATGTATTGTATGTATGTAATGTATGTATATGTAGTATGTATGTATGTAGTATGTATGTAGTATGTATGTAGTATGTATGGTATGTATGTATGTATGTATGTAGTGTATGTATGGTATGTATGTAGTATGTATGTATGTAGTATGTATGTAGTAGTATGTATGTATATGTATGTATGTATGTAGTATGTATGTATAGTATGTATTAGTATGTATGTATGTAGTATGTATTAGTATGTATGTAGTAGTATGTATGTAGTATGTATGTATTAGTATGTATGTATGTATGTAGTATGTATGTATAGTATGTATGTATGTAGTAGTAGTATGTAATGTATGTAGTATGTATGTATGGTATGTAGTATGTATGTATGTATGTATAGTATGTAGTATGTATGTTAGTATGTATGTATGTATGTATGTAGTATGTATGTATGTATGTAGTGTATGTGTATGTATGTATGTATGTATGTAGTATATGTAGTATGTATGTAGTAGTATGTATGTATAGTATGTATGTATGTATGTATGTATGTATGTATGTATGTAGTATATGTATGTATGTATGTATGTAGTATGTATGTATGTAGTATGTATGTATGTAATGTAGTATGTATGTAGTAGTGTATGTATGTGAGTATGTATGTATAGTATGTATGTGTATGTATGTATATGTGATGTATGTATAGTAGTATGTTGTATGTATGTAGTATGTATGTATGTAGTATGTATGTTATGTAGTATGTATGTATGTATGTATGTAGTAGTATGTGTATGTATGTAGTATGTATGTATGTAGTATGATGTAGTGTATAGTAGTATGTATGTATGTAGTATGTATGTATGTATGTATGTATGTATGTAGTATGTATGTATGTATGTATGTAGTATGTATGTATTGTATGTATGTATGTATGTATGTATGTATATGTATGTATGTAGTATGTATGTATGTATGTATAGTATGTATGTATGTATGTAGTATGTATGTATGTATGTATGTAGTATGTATGTATGTAGTATGTATGTATGTAGTATGTATGTAGTAGTGTATATGTATGTATTGTATGTATGTATGTGATGTATGTAGTAGTAAGTATGTATTAGTATGTATGTAGTAGTATGTATGTATGTAGTATGTATGTAGTATGTATGTATGTGTATGTATGTATGTATGTATGTATGTATGTATGTATGTAGTAGTATGTATGTAGTAGTATGTATGTATGTAGTATGTATGTATTGTATGTATGTATGTAGTATGTATGTATGTAGTATGTATGTATGTATGTAGTATGTATGTAGTATGTATGTATGTATGTATGTATGTATGTATGTATGTATGTAATGTATGTAGTATGTATGTATGTAGTATGTATGTATGTATATGTGATGTATGTATGTATGTAGTAGTATGTATGTAGTATGTATGTATGTATGTATGTATGTATGTAGTATATGTATGTATGTAGTATGTATGTATGTAGTATGTATGTATGTAGTATGTATGTAGTATGTATGTATGTAGTATGTATGTAGTATGTATGTATGTAGTATGTATGTATGTATGTATGTAGTATGTATGTATGTATGTATGTATGTATGTATGTATGTATGTATGTAGTATGTATGTATGTAGTATGTATGTATGTAGTATGTATGTATGTATGTATGTATGTATGTATGTATGTATGTATGTATGTATGTATGTATGTATGTATGTATGTAGTATGTATGTATGTAGTATGTATGTATGTAGTATGTATGTATGTAGTATGTATGTATGTAGTATGTATGTATGTAGTATGTATGTATGTAGTATGTATGTAGTATGTATGTATGTATCTACTCTCCACTTCCCTGCATCAAACCTGCCTCCCATTCCCCAAGCTCTGTATGACCCCTACAGATTTAGCGCCTTCTCAATAATAATAATAATAATAATAATAATAATCTGAAATCAGCCTTCTTTGAGCCATTATTATTATTATTATTATTATTATTATTACTATTATGGGCAATAGGTAATCAGGTTTGATATGAGGATGTGGTCATCAGCTCCAATTCCCCTGAATCAAGAGCTCTTCAGTATCATCAAGGTACTGACAGATTGAAAGTGATTCACTCTACCAGGAAAGTCCATCCACCTGACCTAAGACACCAGGCAAGTGAAAGTCTCTCTCCTGGCCATAATATACACTTATAGGTGTGTATCTATCGGTGTATATATTAGTGTATAATATACTTGCTTCAGGGAAAACTCAAGGTTCTCCCTGAAGCTGTTTTAAAATTTTCTCCTACCACCCCATATATTTTATATAGGTTTTATTTAAATGCAAAATACATTGACAAAGATACAATAGGGAGTAGAACAACATAGATAACAACTCAGAGCTACATCTCGAATACATCGTCCAGCTCCCCGGCGGTAGGCCGCGTGCCCAGAATGCTGCAGGCATTTCCCCTCTCGATCGCAACACTGAGTCTCTGAAAGAGGAAGCTGGCCGCCTTGTGGTCACTGGTTTCTATGATGAGTTTTTCACCCAGCTTTTTGAGGAACTTTAGAGCACACTTGCCCCATGCTCCAAGGGTCTCAGCCGCGCTGTATTTTCTTTTGATTATAATAATAATAATAATCAAGGGTCTCCGACCCTATTGGGATGAAGTTATAGCAAGGGGGAAGTCTTCTGGGTCTCCCTGTGGCTGGCAGCTCCACCCCCTTCAGCTACGGAGTATGGCAAGTATATATGTAGGACGGGTTCTAGGAGATAATTACGGTTGTAGTGAAACACACTGGTAGGGTGGTTATGGTATATTAACTTAATTTGTGAGGAGAGCCAGTGCCAGACAAACCTGCTATGCCTACGGTGACCCAAGACCCGGGCCGGACATACCGGCGAACCTACAAGAAGGTGACCCAAGAGTGAGGCAGAATGCCCGGGGATAGCGTCCCACATGAGGGGCTCGTGACGTCACAGGTTCAAAGGGAGCCTAACTATAAACGGCTGGTACCAAGCTATACTACATAAGTATAGTACAATGGTATATATGACATATATATATATATATATATATATATATATATATATATATATATATATATATATATATATATATATATTATACACTAATATATACACCGATAGATACACACCTATAAGTGTATATTATGACCAGGAGAGAGACTTTCACTTGCCTGGTGTCTTAGGTCAGGTGGATGGACTTTCCTGGTAGAGTGAATCACCTTCACTTTCACTCTGTCAGTACCTTGATGATACTGAAGAGCTCTTGATCCAGGGGAATTGGAGCTGATGACCACATCCTCATATCAAACCTGATTACCTGTTGCCCATAATAATAATAATAACAATAATAATAATAATAATAATAATAATAATAATAATAATGGCTCGAAGAAGGCTGATTTCAGATTATTATTGTTGGGAAGGCGCTAAATCTATAGGGGTCATACAGAGATGGGGAATGGGAGGCAGGTTTGATGCAGGGAAGTGGAGAGTAGATCCAATTACCTAGATCAAGAACCCTTCGCTGGTTGAGTGAGATTTTGCATAAGGTGGTGAAGGGCTGGGAAGGATAGACTATCATACATAGTTATCCTCGGTAATTTACACTATGTATGATAATTGTACTTGAACTAGACTGAGCAAGAGGAAAGAAGAACTAGAGTTAAACCATAGTGTCAGGAATGGGAGATAATCAGGTTTGATACAAGGAAGTGGAGGATAGCTCCAATTCATTGGATTGAGAGCCCTTCATCATTCAAGCACAAACTTTGAAAGAAATGCATAATGCAGTTTAAAAGGCACGATAATGTGAGGAAGGAAGGGAAGGGAAGGTCATTTGAAGAATCTCTCTGTCCCTCCCCTTTCCAAGGAAGACACTAATTCCTTACATATATTTTAAAACCTGTTTATGGCAATTTGTATTGTGCTGTATTTTAATATGTCCCGTTTCCTCAGGTTGTGGCACTGAAGAGGTTGGTTGGCAGCCAGACCGAGGATGAACCACGTTAAATCCAGGTGACTGGAGCTTTCTTGACACCATGTCATCTTGCAGGCTCCTGCCCGCCTTCCTGCTGTGGGTGTGGGCGGCGGGCGGGACCACCTATACCTTATCTTGTGGCCAGTGTGAGAAACATGCCAACTCTATGATATGTCCAGAGTCAGCCAACCAAGAACGATATACAGTGACTCTATTCCAAGATGGAGTTCTTCAGTTACAGTGTGAAAAGTCTGTGAAACTTATAAACTTTGCACTCATGGAAGATTGTAGCTTTCCCACAGTGTCTCAGCTTGATGTGCTGGGATGTCCTCTCCCAAGTGTATCATTTGGCGAAATTGCACTTAAACTGGGTGCACGACCTGAAAATATTACCTCACTCAAGCTACTGGGCGATGCTCAACATCTTGGGCAAAGCTTGCAACATTGGCACCTTCATGGACTGAGCAGTTTGCAAATTTTTCATGTGAGAAATCATCACTTCACCATGCTTCCACATAATATATTTGATGCCACTCCAAAGCTGAAATCATTGAGATTTGTAACCAACAATTTGGACACAATTCCAGAAACTTTATTCTCAAATACAGTTGAACTAAGAGAAATAGACCTATCAAGTAACAGCTTAACTCATCTACCTGTCAATTTGTTTAGAAATCTAACAAAGCTTACTAATGTTAGTCTACAGAATAATGCCTTGAGTGAAATCCGTTCAGAACTATTCTTAAGTGTTCCCTTTCTTGAGAACTTGGATTTAAGTAGTAATCTACTTATTAGCATTCAGGAAAACTTGTTTAATGGATTAAAGAATCTGACAAGCCTAAATCTTCAAAGAAATAAATTGGAACAGTTGTCTGGTGATGTATTTTCTGACATTACAGCAGTCAAGAACTTAAACCTTAGCTCAAATCTTTTAAAAGATTTAGGATCCAAAACTTTTGATAATCTGAAAAATCTTGAGATACTTGACTTAGGAAATAATAGACTTTCAGATTTACCAGACACAGCTTTTAAAAAGTGTAAATCCTTGAAAAAGCTTCATTTAAATCACAATGAGCTGACACATTTGAAAAGCACATCATTCCCTAATCCTATTTCTGTTCTGACAGATTTGGATTTAGGCCACAATAAGATTCCATCTCCGAATAATGTTGGGTCTCTACATGGATCGTACAACTCAGCTGAAGGTTACTTTCCACTTTCTCACCAAACAGAATTAAAAAATATTATGCTGAATGATAACAGATTTCAACATATTCCTGAGTCCTTCAACACAGTATTGTTGAAATTAGAATCTGTTGATTTGTCTGGGAATCTAATCCAGGAAATCTATTTGCATTCATTACTATTCTTAGTAGAATCTGTGAAATTGAACTTGAAGAACAATGACATAAAGATAATTGATCTCTCTTACCTATGGTCAGTACAGTACAATAAAAAACTTGTTGAACTCTCACTTGAGGGAAATGACCTTGAGTGTAACTGTATGCTCTATCAGTTTGCAAGAATGGCTCAAGGAAAAAACCCCAAAGAAGGGGATTTATTCAAAATTAGAGTAGAGGATATAGATAATGTAACATGCAAGATTCCTGAACTCGGAACTCGGAAATTATTGACCGTAGATACAAGACTCCTAGTTTGCAAGCAGGATCCATGTTCAAACTGCACCTCTTATTGGCGCCCACATGACGAGATGCTTATCATTGATTGCTCTTATAAGGAACTCAAAGACTTACCAACGTGTGATATTGATAAATATGATATTAGGAAAGATTATTCCATCACCTTAAACATGAGGAACAACAGCGTTACACATTTAGATAAGCTGCAAGATCCCATGTATTCAAGACTTGTTAACTTGACTATACCAAACAATAAGCTCTCGTTCATAAACGAATCGTACTTCCCAGAAAGCTTGAAAGCTCTTGATGTACAAGGGAATAATCTCACAGCTCTACCAGAATCACTTTTGGAATTCTTCAACATAACAGATATGAATCTCAGCCTGGGAAATAATCCATGGACGTGTAGTTGTGATACAATTGACTTCTTGAACTTCCTACACGTGCCATCAAGGAAGGTAATGTTGATGTGCAACCACTTTTATTCTGTCTAGACTTAAATAGTATTTAAGTACATACAGTGGACCCTCGGTTAGCGGCCGTAATCCGTTCCAGGAGCTAGGCCTTTACCCTAAATGGCCTTTAACCGAATTAATATTCCCCATAAGAATTAATGTAAATACAATTAATCCGTTCCAGACAAAAATATTCACAAAAAAATATATTTTTTAACAATTAAATCAGTATTACAAACTACCTTTATTGAAGACTAATGCTGGCTTCTGGAAGATAGGGAAGAGGAAATAGGGAGGAGTTAGTTTTTGGAAGGGGAATCCCCCTCCAAAAGGACTTCAGGTAACAAGTCCCTCTCTGGGGTTACTTCCATTCTTTTTCTTTTAATGCCACTAGAACCAGCTTGAGAGTCACTAGAACCCTGTCGCACAAAATAACTGTCCAGAATGCTCTGTTTCTGGCGCCTCTTTAACATTTCCCTGAAGTGGAACAAGGTTTTGTCACTAAACATGTTGCAGATATGGCTTGTTTCAGCTTGGTCAGGATGGTGTTTTTCAACAAATGTCTGCACCTTAGTCCACATAGAACAAATTTCCTTAATCTCTGCAGAAGGCACCTCCTTCTTTTCCTTTTCCTCCTCCTCCTTTTCTGAAGCAGTTGCCTGAACTTTGGTCTGATGAAGTTCCAGTTCCAGTTCTTGCAGCTCTTCAGTGGTTAGCTCTACACTGTGGTCCTCCACCAACTCTTCCACATCCTCACCACTCACCTCCAACCCCAGGCTGTTCCCCAATGTCACAATATCTTCCACAACAGGCACAGGGTCGTCAGCCGCAAATCCTTCAAAATCCCTCTTTTAAACACAATCCAGCCACAGTGGTCTCCAAGCAGAGTTCAAAGTCCTGGTAGTCACTCCCTCCCAAGCCTTACCTATAAGGCCTATGCAGTTGTAGATATTGAAGTGAATCTTCCAGAACTCTCTAAGGGTCAATTCAGTGTCCGAGGTCATTTCAAAGCACTTCTGAAACACTGCTTTGGTGTACAGTTTCTTGAAGTTAGAAATGACCTGCTGGTCCATGGGCTGGAGAAGAGGAGTGGTGTTAGGAGGCAAGAACCTCACTTTTATAAATTTGAAGTCCCTAGACATTTGGTCTTCCAAGTCTGGAGGATGTGCAGGAGCATTGTCCAGTACCAGGAGGCACTTGAGTCCCAAATTGTTATCCTGAAGGTATTTTTTCACACTTGGGCCAAACACATCATCAACCCAATCTTTGAAAATTGACCTTGTGCCCCATGCATTTTGATTTGATTTCCACATCACACACAATCTTTTCTTGTGGACATTGTGTTTCTTGAACATTCTGGGAGTTTCAGAGTGATACACGAGTAAAGGTTTCACTTTGAAATCCCCACTTACATTGCTACACAACATGAGAGTTAGCCTGTCTTTCATAGGCTTGTGTCCTGGCAGTGTCTTTTCCTCCTGCGTGATGTAGGTCCTGTTGGGCATTTTCTTCCAAAACAGGCCTGTTTCGTCACAGTTAAACACTTGTTGGGGTTTCAGATTTTCACTCTTTATGTAGTCCTGAAATTACTGCACAAACTTTTCAGCAGAATGTTTGTCTGAACTTGCAGCCTCACAATGCCTTACAACACTGTGTATGCCACTACGCTTCTTAAATCTCTCAAACCAGCCTTTGCTGGCCCTAAATTCACTACCAGCAGCACTTGTTCCAGGAGTTTTCTTCACAAGAACTTCATGCAGACACCTTACCTTCTCACAAATAACAGACTCCACTACACTGTCTCCCACTATTTGTTTTTCTTTAATCCACAATAACAATAACTTTTTCATTTGTTCCATTATTGGTGACCTTTGTTTCGTAAGCACATTTACTCCTTTGGCAACATCAGCCTCCTTGATTTGTTTTTTCTTTGACTTAATGGTTGTAATTGTTGATTTGTTTTTCCCAAACATCCTGGCAAGTTCCAGCACCTGCATACCACTCTCATATTTCTCAATCACTTCTCTCTTAACCCTTTGACTGTTTTGTTCGTATATACAGTAGACCCCCGCCAAACGAGCACCCCGGAAATCGTACAATTATGTAAGTATAATATTGTAAGTGCTTGTGGAAGTGTATTTTTGGGGGTCTGAAATAGACTAACCTACGTGACATTATTTCTTAAGGAAGTAAATTCGTTCGGTAATGGCACTTGAGCAGGCTTCTGGAATGAATTTTGCTCGTTAGGCGGGGGTCCACTGTATACGTCTTACGAGCCACTGTTTCGGACGTATATATACTCACAAATTCTAGCGGCTTCAAATCAAGCGGGAGAAAGCTGGTAGGCCCACATATGAGAGAATGGGTCTGTGTGGTCAGTGTGCGCTGTATAAAAAAAATCCTGCAGCACGCAGTGCATAATGAGAGAAAAAAAACTCTGACTGTGTTTTTGGATTAAAACGCCATCTTTGAGGTGTATTTATGGTTGTATTCTCTTTTTTATGGTCTCATTTGATAGAAGGGAAAACATACTACAGAAATATAGATGATTTTGATTAGTTTCATGATGAAAACGACCTTGAAATTGAGCTCAAATTAGGGGAAATGTTCGATTTTTGCAAATGTTCAAGAGTAAACAAATCACGCCACGCGTCCAATACACTTCAATTGGCGAGTCTGATATTCTTTCACAAGTGCACTGATATTATTTATACCATTTTTACAATAATGCAATAGTCTGCATAACGTAAATTTTCTAT
>WNWK01018733.1:0-23617 GCA_009830355.1 Cherax destructor | reverse complement strand
TTTGTATGGTCCAGGCTTTATCCAGGACCTGTCCATTCATTGCTATGGTAGAGACAATCATTTTGTGCTTTATTAAGCAAACTACATTTACTTAATAGAAACTTTGATTATAACAGAATTTTCGGTAAATTGGACACCCCTCCTCTATTATTATTATTCTGATGTGGAGAGCTAAATCCATAGGAGTTATACAATTCCTCAGCAGCCTTGAGGCACCCACCTAGAGGAATCTCTAACTTGCAGTATAATATATATTCCCATTCTCCTTACAGGTTAATGACTTCAGTGACATACGGTGTAAGGATGAGGCTGAATCTCTGATGACCATCAGTGAGAACTCCCTGTGTCCCTTCTTCATGCAGCCTATGGTTATCGTCACTATTGTAGCTATCTTGATATTCCTCATTCTCTTTGCTGTGCTCGGTAAGTTACAGTATTCCCAGTCTCTTGTTTCATCATCATTTTCTCTCTCTTCACTTTTTATTATTTGTCTCCTTATTATTATTATTTTTTTTTCAACGAACTGGCCATATCCCACAGAGGCACATTGACGTTTATTAGAAAAACATTTGTTTTTCTTTTTAAATTTAGTAATTTATATAAAAGAAGGGGTTACTAGCCCCTTTCTCCCATTATTATTATTATACTGCTTTCTCTTTCTAAAGAAGGAACATGGGCAGATCAACTATGAAACTAATGAAGCTTAAGCTTCAGGGCCCCTAATCCTGGGGGGGCCCCAGAAGCGATTATAGTCCACATTGCTTAAAAATTTTGGGTCTACTGTATGATGTACAGCAGTTCCGAAGCAGAGTTAAAGATATTAAATTATTTATACATTATTAATGTAAACATGCAGAATATGAAAATATAAACACATAAGCAGTATAATGTGATCCTTTATTGACAACGTTTCACCCACACAGTGGGCCTTCAAATTCAAATTCTTTATTTCATGTAATACAAGGTGGGGGGTACTTATAGTTTTACATTAAAGTTGATATTACAAGATGGCCAATAATATGCCTAGGTATGCCTAGGCTTTTCAGGCAGTCTTATGATAGGTCTTACTCAATAGCTATACAATGAATATACAGATTGTAAGGTTAGGTTTACAAAATTTAGGTACTGGAATTTAAACATTGAGAATTTAACAATTAGTATAAGAAGTTAGCAATTAGTTTATATATTAATGATAAAGGTGATATATTGGCATAATATAGTTTCTATATTGGAGTGTCTTAGGCAAACTTATGACTAGCTTAAGTATTATGAAGCAATAGTTGTATTAGAATTTTGGTTAGAACTGTGCAAATTAAGGGGAATCACAGATATCAATAAGTGTATTTTGCTGTGGTTAGTAATGTGCAAATTAAGGAGAATCACAGATATCAATAAGTGTATTTTGCTGTGGATATGTGCAAGATAAAGTAGTTTTCGTACGGTTAGCTACCGGTTGGGTGCGTAAGTGAGATAAGATGTTTTTTAACGGTGCTTTTGAAAATGGAGGTTGTGTCTGCAGTTCTAGAGTTTTCAGGCAGGGAGTTCCAGATTTTAGGCCCTTTTATGCGCATTGAATTTTTGTATAGATTTAGTCGGACACGGGGAATGTCAAAGAGATGTTTATGTCTGGTATTATGTCTATGGGTCCTGTCACAACTGTCAAGAAAGTGTTTTAGCTCAGGGTTAAAGTTGGAATTAATGGTTCTATAAATGTAGATAGCAGAGTAGTAAGTATGGATGTTCTGGACTGTGAGTAGGTTTAGGTCTTTGAAGAGTGGGGGGGTGTGCTGCCTAGCGTTGGATTATGTGATAATTCTTACTGCGGCTTTTTGTTGGGTTATTATTGGCTTTAGGTGGGTAATTGCTGTTGATCCCCATGCACAAATGGCATATGTGAGGTAGGGATAGATGAGTGAGTAGTATAGTGTGAGTAGGGCTGATTGTGGTA
Organism: Cherax destructor; assembly: GCA_009830355.1. Taxonomy (NCBI): domain Eukaryota; kingdom Metazoa; phylum Arthropoda; class Malacostraca; order Decapoda; family Parastacidae; genus Cherax; species Cherax destructor. The sequence continues at coordinate 21,669 of WNWK01018733.1, read as the reverse complement.
CATAATACCGTATCTTAGAGAGGATCCCCACAGTTTTGGACACTTTCTTTGTTATGTGTTGGATATGGGTGCTGAATTTCAGGCTGCTGTCAAGGTGAAGGCCCAGGAACTTGCCCTCGTTATGTCTAGCAATAGGTGTAGAGTTGATCTTAATGTTTAATTGTTCTGTTGCCAAACATAATATAGAAGGTCTTATCAGTGTTGAGTGTAAGTTTATTGGCTGTCATCCATGTTGATATTTTTATTAATTTGTCGTTAACAATGGTATTAAGCGTGGCAAGGTTTGTGTGGGAGATGACATAAGTTGTGTCGTCAGCAAAGAGTATTGGTTTCAGGTGTTGTGATATATTGGGAAGATCATTGATGTATAAGAGGAAGAGCAGGTGACCAAGGACACTTCCCTGCGGTACGCCAGTGTCTAGTGGTAGTGTCGTGGAGGATGTGTCTTTAATAGTGACATACTGGTACCTATTAGTGAGGTAGGATTTGAGGTATGCTAGTGCATGACCTCTTATTCCATAGTGGTCAAGTTTGTGGAGTAGGATGCCGTGGTTTACTGTGTCAAAAGCTTTCCTTAAGTCAATAAAAAGTCCTAGTGGATATTCCTTATTTTCAAGTGCTGTGTAAAGCAGGTCTATCATTTTTACTATTGCATCGTTAGTGCTTTTATTTTTCCTGAAGCCAAATTGGCAGGGGTTGAGTATGCTTTGTGTCGTTATAAACGAGTATAATCTCTTGTGCACAAGTTTCTCGAATATTTTGGATAGCAATGGTAGATTTGATATAGGCCTATAGTTATTTACGTCTGTAGGGTCACCACCTTTGTGTATTGGTGTAACCCTTGCTGTTTTGAGTAGTGTTGGGAAGGTGCTAGTTTCTAATGATTTGTTAAAAAGTAAAGAGATAGGATATGAAAGGACATGAGCAGCTCGTTTGTATATTAAGGGTGGAACTTGAGACAGATGTCCTGATTTATTTTTAAGTGACTTGATTATCATGGAGACTTCAGTGGGTTCTGTAGGTGCAAGATATAAGGAGGATGGGAAATTCCCATCTAGGTAATCACTTGCTCGGGCATTGGTATCTGGAATTTTACTGGCAAGATTTGATCCTATAGTTGAGAAGAAGTCATTTATCTTGTTTACTGTATCAATAGGCTGTAGTGGTGTTTTGTTTGGTTTAGTTAGGACAATATCCTATTTTTTTTCAGTTTGTGGGTGCCCATAATCTGTGAGAGTGTTTTCCAGGTCTTTTTTATATCTCCTCTTGTTTCAGTGAATCTGCTGGAGTAGTACAATTGTTTGGCTTTTTTTATTAGTTTGGTGAGAACTGATGAATAGTGTTTAACAAACTCCTTATGTATGAGTCCCCGTCTATATTGCTTCTCATATTGATGTTTCTTGTTAATGGATTTTAGTAAGTTGTTAGTTAGCCATGGGCAGCCTAACCGTTTATTCGTAATCTGTTTCATTTTTATAGGACAATGTTTGTCGTATAGTCTATGTAATTTATTAAGAAAGGTGTCTGTCCACTCATCGATACCCTTGGCATTTGGGAATTCTATAGCCCAGTCAACTGTGTCTAGCTCTGTTGTGAGGTTATTTATTGAAGCTTGGTCATGGAGTCGGAATGAAACTTTGGTGTATTCTAGGGGCGGTTTACTAATGTTTGTTAAGAGGAAGGTGGGGTAGTGGTCTGTGGTGCTGTCTGTTATTATCCCCGATTTAAGGGGGGCTAGGATATTGGTCCATATATGGTCGATTATGGTTGCACTCGTATCAGTAAGCCTAGTTGGTTTGGTTATTGTTGGTATGAGCCCACTGTGTGGGCAAAACGTTGTCAATAAAGGATCACATTATATTTCCATTGTGTCAGTATTTTATACAATTTATTTCCATATACAGAATATATTATTTTACCTTTTATGAGATTATAAATTTTTTTAGTCAGCACAGTTTTTGTATAACACTGGTATTTCTGACTGTTCTTGATAAGACTGCAATTTACCTGGAGAGAGTTCCAGGGGTCAATGCCCCTGCAGCCCGGTCTGTGACCAGGCCTCGTGGTGGATCAGGGCCTGATCAACCAGGCTGTTACTGCTGGCCGCACACAGTTCAACGTATGGTCAGGTACCGACTTTAGGTGCCTGTCCAGTGCCTGCTTGAAGACAGCCAGGGGTCTATTGGTAATTCCCCTTATGTATGCTGGGAGGCAGTTGAACAGTCTTGGGCCCCTGACACTTATTTTGTTGTCTCTTAATGTGCTAGTGGCACCCCTGCTTTTCATTGGGGGGATGTTGCATCGTCTGCCGAGTCTTTTGCTTTTGTAGGGAGTGATTTTCGTGTGCAAGTTTGGTACTAATCCCTCTAGGATTTTCCAAGTGTATATAATAATGTATCTCTCCCGCCTGCATTCTAGGGAGTACAGGTTTAGGAACTTCAAGCATTCCCAGTAATTGAGGTGGTTTATCGCAGTTATGCGTGCCGTGAAGGTTCTCTGCACATTTTCTAGGTCAGCAATTTCACCTGCCTTGAAAGGTGCAGTTAGTGTGCAGCAATATTCCAGCCTAGATAGAACAAGCGACCTGAAGAGTGTCATCATGGGCTTGGCATCCCTGGATTTGAAGGTTCTCATTATCCATCCTGTCATTTTTCTAGCAGTTGCGATTGCTACAGTGTTATGGTCCTTGAAGGTGAGATCCTCTGACATGATCACTCCCAGGTCTTTGACATTAGTTTTTCACTCTATTGTGGGGTTGGAATTTGTTTTATACTCCGATGAAATTTTAATTTCCTCACGTTTTCCATATCGGAGTAATTGATATTTCTCATCATTGAACTTCATATTGTTTTCTGCAGCCCATTTAAAGATTTGGTTTATGTCTGCTTGGAGTCTTGCAGTGTCTTCAATCGTTGACACTGTCATGCAGATTCGTGTGTCATCTGCAAAGGAAGACATGGCACTGTTACTTATATCCCTGTTTATGTCCTATATGAGGATGAGGAACAAGATGGGAGCGAGTACTGTGCCTTGTGGAACAGAGCTTTTCACCGTAGCCGCCTCAGACTTTACTCTGTTGACTATTACTCTTTGTGTTCTATTTGTTAGGAAATTATAGATCCATCTACCATCTTTTCCTGTTATTCCTTTATCACGCATTTTGTGTGCATATTACATCATGGTCACACTTGTCAAAGGCTTTTGCAAAGTCTGTGTATATAACATCTGCATTCTGTTTGTCTTCTAGAGCATCCAGGACCTTGTCGTAGTGGTCCAGTAGTTGGGACAGACAGGAGTGGCCTGCTCTAAACCCATGCTGCCCTGGGTTGTGTAATTGATGGGTATCTAGATGAGTGGCGATCTTGCTTCTTAGAACCCTTTCAAAGATTTTTACGATATGGGACGTTAGCGCTATTGGTTTGTATTTCTTTGCTATCGCTTTACTGCCCCCTTTGTGGAGTGGGGCTATGTCTGTTGTTTTTAGTAACTGCGGGACGACCCCAGTGTCCATGCTCTCTCTCCATAGGATGTTATAAGCATGTGATAGGGGCTTCTTGCAGTTCTTGATGAACTCCAGTCAGATAATGCCCTGGTACCTACTTACTGCTAGGTGAACATGGACAACAGGTGTCTTAAGGAAATACGCCCAAATATTTCCACCTGTACCGGGGATTGAACCACGGGCCTCAGTGTATGAACTGAGTGCGCTACCAACCGAACTACATAGTATTTATGTGGATGTAATAAACGCTATTGCAACAGTGCCTGGGGAATGGTGGGGTAATCATGTTTGATCCAAGGAATGGGAGGGAAGCCTGGATTCCTGAATGATAGCCCTTCACTAGCATTTAATTAGAAATATGAGACTAAATACTTGCCTATTGGTCTTTATATATAAATTAGATTTGGATATTGTTTTATTGTACAGTGGACCCCCCGAGTATCGGCTGTATAATCCGTTCCAGGAGCTAGGCATCAACTCAAACCGGCCGAAAGTCAAACTAATATTTCCCACAAGAATAATGTAAATACAATTAATCCGTTCCAGACACCCAAAAATATTCACAAAAAATACAATTTATAGGGAATAACTATAGTTTTACATACTACATACAATATTAAATTTATAAATAAATATTTAAATAAACATTTAAAATAACATTTACTCACCTTTATTGAAGAGACTTGCTGGCATCTGGAAGATAGGGAGGAGGAGTGAGGGAGGTCTTAATGTTTGGAAGGGGAATCCCCCTCCATAAGGACTTCAGGTATCAAAGCCCTATCTGGGGTTACTTCCCTTCTTTGTCTTTTACTGGCACTAGGACCAGCTTGAGAGTCACTGGACCCCTGTCTCACAAAATAACTGTCCACAGTCCTCTGTTTCTGGCACCTCTTTAAGATGTCCCTGAAGTGGAATATGGCTCTGTCACTGAACTTGTTGCAGAGATGGCTTATTTCAACTTGCTCAGGGTGATATTTCTCCACAAACTGTTGCACATCATTCCACTTTGAACAAATCTCCTTAATCTCTGAAGAAGGCACCTCATCCAGTCCATCTTCCTCCTCCTCCTCCTCCTCCTCCTCCTGTGAAGCAAGTTCCTCTACTGTGGTCTGATGCTGTTCCAGATGAAGCTCTTGCAGCTCTTCAGTGGTTAGCTCTTCCCTGTGGTCCTACACCAACTCTTCCACATCCTCGCCACTCACCTCCAACCCCAGGGACTTGCCCAATGTCACAATACCTTCCACAACAGGCAGAGGGTCGTCAGGGTCAGGGTCAGCCTCAAACCCTTCAAAATCCCTCTGTTGGACACAATCCGGCCACAAGTGTCTCCAAGCAGAGTTCAAAGTCCTGGAAGTCACTCCCTCCCAAGCCTTACCTATAAGGCTTATGCAATGGAGGATACTGAAGTGATTCCTCCAGAACTCTCTTAGGGTCAACTCAGTGTCTGTGGTCATTTCAAAGCACTTTTGAAACACTGTTTTTGTGTAGAGTTTTTTGAAGTTAGAAATAACCTGCTGGTCCATGGACTGGATGAAAGGAGTGATGTTAGGAGGCAATAACTTCACTGTGATGAGAACTCACTAGACAAAATGTCTGCCAATTTGTGAGGATGAGCAGGAGCATTGTCCAGTACCAGGAGGCACTTGAGTGGCAATTTCTTTTTCTGGAGGTATTTTTCACACGGGGGCCAAACACTTGATGGACCCACTCTATGAAAATTTGCCTTGTGACCCATGCCTTATTGTTAGCCTTCCACATCACACACAATCTATCCTTGACGACATTGTGTTTCTTGAACACACTGGGATTTTCTGAGTGATACACGAGTAAAGGCTTCACTTTAAAATCCCCACTAGCATTACTACACAACATGAGAGTTAGCCTGTTTTTCATAGGCTTGTGTCCTGGCAGTGCATTTTCCTCCTGAGTAATGTATGTCCTGTTTGGCATTTTCTTCCAAAACAGGCCTGTTTCATCACAATTGAACACTTGTTGGGGTTTCAATTTTTCAGTCTCTATGTACCCCTTAAATTCACTCACAAATTTTTCAGCCACACGTTTGTCTGAACTGGCTGCCTCACCATGCCTTACAACACTGTGTATGCCACTACGTTTCCTAAATCTGTCAAACCAGCCTTTGCTGACTTTAAAATCACTCAAATCAGCATTGGTTCCAGGCATTGTCTTAACAAGGTGTGCGTGCAACTGCCTTGCCTTTTTACAAATTATCGCCTGGGAAACACTATCAACCGCTATCTGTTTTTTGTTGATCCACACCACCAACAACTTCTCAACCTCATCCACTGTTTGTGATCTATTTTTCGTTAACATATCAACACCTTTCGCAACATTAGCTTCCTTGATTTCTTTTCTCTTTGCCAGGATAGAGGTGATAGTTGATTTGTTCTTGCCGTACATCCTGGCAAGCTCCCCCACACGTACGCCACTCTCATATTTTTCTACTATCTCCTTCTTCATTTCTATGGTGTTCCTCACTTTTTTTTACCACAGGGGTGCCACTAGGAAGTTTCTTTGGACCCATTGTGGCTTATTTCACAGTGACAATTAATGAAGAAGCACTGAATTTATTGTGAAATGTTTGGATGAGCGTGCTGGGTAATGTTCACTCAATGGTAAACAAAGCTAGACTGGCTCATGATGCCTGCGCGGGGAGGCGCGTAAGTACGGGCAGGTGGACAGGTCTGGTACACGGGCCAAAACTCGAGGAAACAGCTGATAGTCGGGCCAAAATTGTGCCGAAAAAAGCGACCGAAACACGAGTCGGCTGATACTCAGGGTAGCCAAAACTTGGGGGTCCACTGTATTTATAATAGGAAGATTACGTGGGTATGTGCAAGCGGGGTTAATGATAAGGCTTTGGACTGTAACTTTATTTGGATTCGTGGTACACAGGCAGTGTGTTTAAGTGCCCTGGGGCGATCCAGAGGGCCATGCCCACGAGGGAGAGAGGAGTGGCAGCTGTTGACTTTAGGATGCCTGGTCGGCAAGTGAGGCCGGGTAAAGGTGGTGCTGGCTGAGATTGGTAAGCCTATGCCACTAGGTGTCAGTACCACCATGGCGCGAAATATGAACCCAGCTGGGCATACATCGCTTGGCCACCTACCCATGGTCGTCCTCAATCATGATTGACTGAAAAAAAACTTGGTCTCTCTCTTGCAGGAACAGGGCACAGAACCCAACATAAAAACATATATATACATGTAGACATGGACAAAAAAAACTTCCTACAGGGAGGGAAGAAAAAAAAAGGTGGGGTGTGCTAAACATCGTGGTCCAAGGCAGTGAGCCTCGGCGGGCGTCACTGCACGCCTTCCTGCATCTAGACAGATACTGCAACACAGGAAACATTGCTGTGGCTGAGCTGTGACGTAACGGTACGGTCTCCTCTGGAATGGTGAAGCAGTCATCGTAGTAGTCGCTGCAGGGTTCACTCATCCTGCGGCACAACCTGCTGGTGCCCTCGAGTGAGGCATCGTCAGTACTCGGCAACTGGGCAGGACTTCTTCTGGCAAGCGACTCAGGAGGACATTTCTCGACTGGTACTGTCGCTGGGGCTGTCACTGCTAGCGAAAGTGGAGTGAGTCGTGGCAGGGATGACTCAGGCGAAACCTCTGGGAGTCGTAGCAGCATACACCGTAACTGGAGTGAGCAGGCTAGCAGTCAAAGTGACATAATCTTTGTGCAGGCTGCTTACTGAAGCTGTGACACAAGTCAGTCACCTGCAGACAGGGCTACTGCGGCTTGACAGTGTCATTCTCTCGATAGAGTTGGAGTCATAGCAGAGGTTAGTCTAAGCGTCCTCAGACTGGTTTTTTACATACAGTATAACTGCACTCTGATGGTCAGGACGTGGCGAGCATAGCTTTAGAAGATAGAGAAATACTGGGTCGCCTCTTGGCGAGTTCTTTGTTAGAAGTACAGTAATGGTTATAGTAGCGACGACATTAATGTTGCTCCGTGGCCCGTGCCCCGTGGCCTGGTGGCAAAAGCTCTCGCTTCACACAGTGAGGGTCTAGGTTCGATTCCTGGCAAAGGGGTGGAAACATAGGATGTGTTTCCTTACACCGGTTGTTTATGTTCACCCATCAATAAAATGGGTACCAAGGTGTTAGTCGACTGGTGTGGGTCGTATCCTGGGACAAAACTGACCTAATTTGTCCTAAATGCTCTGCATAACAAGCAGCTTTCTGTATAGTAGTACATATGTCATTGATGTCAGCTAGGCCTGTATACCTTGTACATGTACTTGTAGTAAATAAAGATATTATTATTTATTGTTTTTGAGTGACACCTAAACTGTCGTATCTGAGCGCCTGTGGCAAGACAGTGATAGTGTGAATGATGGTGAAAGTATTTCTTTTTCGATTCACCCTGCCTCTGTGGGAGACGGCCAGCATGTTAAAAAAAATGTCTGATGCCATTTAACCTTTGACATAAGAGTTTTGGTAATCAGAATGTTAGGGAGAAGGATGTATTTATATATTTAGTATTTGAAATATAGTTAAATGCATGTTACACTTAGAAAAATGCAGTTCAATAAACTGGCCATATCCCACCAAAGCAGGGTGGCCCAAAGAAAAACGAAAGTTTGTCTTTTTAAAATTAGTAATGTATACAGGAGAAGAAGTTATTAACCCCTTGCTATTGGAGGCTTACTGACAATTAATTTCCTTCACACAGGGACTGTCAGTTTTTACAAGTACAAGCAGGGAATTAAAGTGTGGTTGTTCACACACCACATGTGCCTGTGGGCTATAACTGAAGATGAAATGGATGCTGACAAGAAATACGATGCCTTCATCAGTTACTCTCACAAGGTATGTCTTCCAGTAACTTCAAATAAAACATAATTTATTTTTAGTTTGTTAGACTTAAAGCCTGTTGACTGCACGTGGATCATTTGTGGTTGCAATTCATCTGTATATTAACAGTCAAGAATGCTTCAGTCCCTAAAATTGGCCTACTCATTGTAATGTATATAAACAAGAGATTTACCTCTTGACATATGTACACTGAAATATTATTTTATTCACAAGGGAGCGCTAAACATGTAGGGTCATACTGCTCCCTGGGGGTGGAGAATGTGACATTATCAGGTTTGATTGAAGGACAGGGAGGGCATTTCCAGTTCCTTGGATCAAAGACCCCTTACAGGTGTCAAGGAACCTCTCTTGAGGGAATATCCAGGTACACTGAGATAAAGTACAGTATATACACTTCTCTGTGCGGATACCTTATTATTGTATGTACTTTTGTTGATGCAATTTTACCACTGTAAACATTAATTAATAAAACTGAATTTGAGATTTGCAACATTACTGGTGTAATGTCTACTTGGAAAAGGTTGGGCAGTGCTTAAATGTCTTTAACTGTAGCCACTCAAGTACAGTGGTCCCTCGACTTTCGGTCATAATCCGTTCCAGGAGCTAGACCTTAACTCGAATTCTTCGAAAGTCGAAACCTTATTTCCCATAATAAATAATGTAAATACAATTAATCCGTTCCAGACACCCAAAAATATTCACAAAAAATTCATTTTGTGAAGATTAACTATAGTTTTACATAAACAAAACAATTATGAATACATATATAAAGTAATAAATTTATAATTAAACATTTAAAATAACATTTACTTACCTTTATTGAAGAGAGTTGCTGGCATCTGGAAGATAGGGAGGAGGACAGGGGAAGGGGTTAGTGTTTGGAAGGGGAATCCCCCTCCATAAGGACTTCAGGTAACAAGTCCCTCTCTGGGGTTACTTCCCTTCTTTGTCTTTTAATCCCACTAGGACCAGCTTGAGAGTCACTAGAGACCCCTGTCTAGAATAATAACTGTCAAGAGTGCTCTGTTTCTGGCACCTCTTTAACATTTTCCTGAAGTGGGACAAGGTTCTGTCACTGAACATGTTGCAGATATGGCTTGTTTCAGCTTGCTCAGGGTGGTGTTTTTCAATGAATGTCTGCACCTTAGTCCACATAGAACAAATTTCTTTAATCTCTGAAGAAGTTACCTCACATTGTCCATCCTCGTCCTTTGAATCAATTTCCTCTACTGTCGTCTGATGCTGTTCCTGATGAAGCTCTTTCAGCTCTTCAGTGGTTAGGTCTACCCTGTGGTCCTCCACCAACTCTTCCACATCCTCACCACTCACCTCCAATCCCAGGGACTTGCCCAATTCCACAATATCTTCCATAAGAGGCACAGGGTCGTCAGGGTCAGCCTCAAATCCTTCAAAATCTCTCTTTTCAACACAATCCGGCCACAGTGGTCTCCAAGCAGAGTTCAAAGTCCTGGAAGTCACTCCCTCCCAAGCCTTACCTATAAGGCCTATGCAATGGAGGATATTGAAGTGATCTTTCCAGAACTCTCTTAGGGTCAACTCAGTGTCCGAGGTCACTTCAAAGCACTTCTGAAACACTGCTTTGGTGTACAGTTTCTTGAAGTTAGAAATGACCTGCTGGTCCATGGGTTGGATGAGAGGAGTGGTGTTAGGAGGCAAGAACTTCACTTTTATAAAACTGAAGTTGTCAGACAAATAGTCTTTCAAGTTGTGAGGATGAGCAGGAACATTGTCCAGTAGCAGGAGGCACTTGAGTGGCAATTTCTTTTCCAGGAGGTATTTCTTCACACTGGGGCCAAACACTCCAGTGAGCCATTCCAGGAAAATTGCCGTCGTGACCCATGCCTTGGTGTTAGCCTTCCAAAACACACACAAATTATTCTTGTTCACATTGTGTTTCTTGAACACTCTGGGATTTTCAGAGTGATACACCAGTAAAGGCTTCACTTTAAAATCACCACTAGCGTTACCACACAACATGAGAGTTAGCCTGTCTTTCATAGGTTTGTGTCCTGGCAGTGCCTTTTCCTCCTGAGTAATGAAGGTCCTGTTTGGCATTTTCTTCCAAAACAGGCCTGTTTCATCACAATTAAACACTTGTTGGGGTTCGAATTTTTCAGTGTCTACGAACCCCTTGAATTCCTGCACAAATTTTTCAGCTGCACGTTTGTCTGAACTGGCTGCCTCACCATGCCTCACAACACTGTGTATGCCACTAAGTTTCTTAAATCTCTCAAACCAGCCTTTAATGGCTTTAAAATCACTCGCATCACCACTGGTTCCAGGCATTGTCTTGACAAGATCTGCTTGCAACTGCCTTGCCTTTTCACAAATTATCGCCGTGGAAACACTTTCACCCGCTATCTGTTTTTCATTGATCCACACCCCCAGCAACTTCTCAACCTCATGCACTGTTTTCGATCTATTTTTGGCAAACATGTAAACACCTTTTGCAACATCAGCTTCCTTGATTTCTTTTCTCTTTGCCAGGATAGAGGTGATAGTAGATTGGTTTTTGTTGTACATCCTGGCAAGCTCACTCACACGTAAGCCACTCTCATATTTTTCCACAATCTCCTTCTTCAGTTTGATGGTGTTCCTCACTTTCTTTACCACAGGGGTGCCACTAGGAAGCTTTTTTGGACCCATGGTGACTTATTTCACAATGAGAATCACTAAACCAGCAATAAACACAATAAATTTTTTGTGAAATGTTTGAATGAGCGCGCTGGATAATGTTCTCTCAATGGTAAACAACGCTAGACTGGCTCACAACGCCTGCGCGGCGAGGCGAGCAGGCGGACAGGTCTGGTACTTGGACCGATAGTTGAGGGAATGACCGGTTGGCGAGGGAAAATTTGACCGAAAAAAGCCATCGAAACTCGAAATCACCAATAGTCGGACCGACCGAAAGTCGAGGGACCACTGTATGTGAAGCCCTGGTATGATGCCCCAGTCAGTTTGGCCCAAGGCAATCAAGCATGTAACGTAAAGAGAGACAAATGCATTATAATGTGATCATTTATTGACAACGTTTCACCCAAACAATGGGCTTTTTTTTTTTTTTATAAAGCCCACTGTATGATCAAAATAATGCAAATGATTCCATTATTCTGCATTTGTGTCTTTTCCCATCTTGTCGGTATTGTATGTTTTGTCCTTAAGTATGTAATGTATTTGTGCACTTTTAATTACAGTAGTACCTCGGTTAACGATGGTCCCCAAACTCGCCCTTTTATGTAAGTTTATTTTTTTAAATGCTTTTGTAAGTGTATTTTTGGGGGTCTAAAAGGACTAGTCTATTTTACATTATTCCTTATGGGGATAAATTCGTTTGGTAATGGCACTTGAACAGCATTCTGGAACGAAAAAATATCGTTAACTGAGGTACCACTGTATATAATTTTCATAATTTATTGTACCTCAACAGGATGAAGAATTTGTTAACAAAGTCTTGGTTCCCGGGCTTGAATCTGGTGACCCCAAGTACCGAGTATGTCTCCATTATCGTGACTGGATCCCTGGCGAGTACATCCAGAACCAGATCCTGCAGAGTGTGGAAGCCAGTAGACGGACACTGGTGGTGCTCTCATCGAACTTCATTGAAAGCGTATGGGGTCAGTTGGAGTTCAAGGCCGCTCACTCTCAGGCCTTACAAGACAGAACTAACAGGCTCATTGTTATTGTGTATGGAGAGGTAGGTGCAAGCTTTTAAAACTGATCACAGGTGCTATATGTATATCTTTTAATTGTATCTGTGGGGAAGTGCTGAACCCCTGGGGAATAGGAGACAATCAGGGTTAATCTAAGGAAGTGGAAGGTATACCTGGAGGGTGTTCCGGGGGGTCGACACACCCTGTATGGGTTGTATCAGCACAGTAGTGTGAAGGCTGATCTTAAGAACTAACAAGGAAAGCCAAAGTTGGTATAAAAAGTAACTTTTTCAGTTTTAGTCAAAATATCATAGTTTCATATTAAGATGTTGATTTTCTTACACTATCTGTATCAGTATTTGAAAAGAATTCTTTTCTCTCTGAATATTGATGGATATTAATGCTTTTGTTAATTTATTTTATGGGCAACCCCTCAAGGAAAGTTCCTTGATACCAGTGAGAGGTCTCTTGCATCAAGGAATTGAACCACTCCTTCCCTTCCTTGGAAGGTTTAGTGCTTCCTCGTAAATATATATGGCAATAATTTTGTTGTGAAGTCTAAACCTGAAGGGGTATAGTGCCTTAGAGAATGGGAGACAATTGTTTGGATCAAGAGCCCTTCAGCATCAATCCATTTTCCTTGAATTAATATTAAATATTCAATTCATGGGGAAGAGCTGCCCCTCTTGAAGGTTTAAAACCTTGAAGTTTAGGTGATTGAGTCTGCACTTATTTTCCATCCATCTTTTTTAATGACATTCGGTTCTGTTTTTCTTGTTAATGAATTTTAAATTTTATTCAATTTCTTTCTTCAGGTTCCACCAGAAAGTGAACTTGATGATAAACTTCAACTTTATATCTCCATGAAGACGTATGTGAAGTGGGGCGATGCCAAATTTTGGGAGAAACTCCGATACTTCATGCCCCACCCACAAGATCTTATTAAAAAGAGACATCGTAAACGTAGGGACACAGATAAACTTGAACTCTGCAAGTCCGACTCGAAACTAAGCGTGTGATTGTGGGAAAGAAAATTACACAATTTTAGAGTTGCTCGTGCGGGATGTTTGATGACACCAACACAAGAAAAACATTAACCGGTGTCTTTGGCATTTGTTGAGAATTTTGCAGCCTCCCCAATAAACATTGTTGTTGGGGAGATATGATGTCCAGCCCCAATGGGGTTGTTATTATTATTATTACAGTCAAAACTAAGTGCTAAATGCACAAGGGTCGCCCAGTGGGGTTAATTACAATTTTTTTTATTAACACATCGGCCATTTCCCACCAAGGCAGGGTGACCCGAAAAAGAAAAACTTTCATCATCATTCACTCCATCTGTTTTGCCAGAGGCATACCTACACTACAGTTAAAATACTGCAACATCAACACCCCTCCTTCAGAGTGCAGGCACCGTACTTCCCACCTCCAGGACGACTCCAGCAAAATTACAAATACATATACAGTGGTACCTCGAGTTACGATGGTCCCGAAATCGCCCTTTTATGCAAGTTTATTTTTTTAAATGCTTTTGTAAGTATATTTTTGGGGGTGTAAAAGGACTAGTCTATTTTACATTATTCCTTATGGGGATAAATTCGTTTGGTAATGGCACTTGAACAGCATTCTCGAACGAAAAAATATCGTAACTCGAGGTACCACTGTACACAGTGGTCCCTCGGTTTTCGTGCATCTCCAAACTCGAACATTTATGTAAGTGTATTTTCGTAAGTGCTGTTGCAAGTGTATTTTTGGGGGTCTGAAATAGACTAACCTACGTGACATTATTTCTTAAGGAAGTAAATTCGTTTGGTAATAGCACTTGAGCAGCATTCTGGAACAAATTTTCGGCGAAAACCGAGGGACCACTGTAGAGATAAATATAGTACCCAGAAATAATGATTTTCTGGGATCAGATTCATCATGTTCTTTGTGGAAATTATTTTTCTTTGTGAGTTACAGGTGCAGTTGTATTAATGCATTATTTTGAAGTTAAGATTACAGTGGACCCCCGCCTAACGAGCACCCCGGAAATCGTACAATTATGTAAGTGCTTGTGGAAGTGTATTTTTGGGGGTCTGAAATAGACTAACCTACGTGACATTATTTCTTAAGGAAGTAAATTCGTTCGGTAATGGCACTTGAGCAGGCTTCTGGAATGAATTTTGCTCGTTAGGCGGGGGTCCACTGTATTATAGGAAAGCAGTAAACCCATAGGGATCATACAGTATGTATATATACATGAGTACATAACATTTGCAGATATACATTTGTGTACATGTGTATTTACAGTACTTGTATATACACAAATGATTACATACCCACATTTGCGCATGAGTACTCGCCTCATATAAAGGACCCCAATGGAAATAAGTCGATTTGTCTGACTTTTTTTGGGTTATCCTAGGTTCTCTACACATATGCTGCTATGGATGATAATCTATGTAACTGTATTTGTGTATACCTGAATAAACTTACTTGCCTGTTAAGCATGCACTTAACAGTTACACAGGGGCACAGCCACATGCTAAATACACAGATGAGCACTTTGATGTCAGGAAGTATTTCTTCAGTCTCAGAGGGTGGCGAGGAAGTTGAATGACCTTGAAGTGAGGGAGGGAGGCTCTATATGTAGTTTTAAGAGCAGGAATAATAGGGCCCATGAGGCTAGGAGGAATTGAATCTGGCTAGTGGCTATTGAGAAGTGGTGTCAGGAGCTAAGACTTGACTCCTTCAGTTACATATATGTGAGTACACATATGCACAAGTACAGTGGTACCTCGACTTACGATGGTCCCCAAACTCACCCTTGTATGTAAGTTTATTTTTTTAAATGCTTTTGTAAGTGTAATTTTGGGGGTCTAAAAGGACTAGTCTATTTTACAACATTTCTTAAGGAGATAAATTCGTTTGGTAATGACACTTGAACAGCATTCTGGAATGAAAAAATATCGTAAGTCGAGGTACCACTGTATATATATATATATATAGGTAGTACATGAATGCATATGCACGAGTATACATCTGTGTATACGAAATAAAGACACGTGCAACATCTGGGTATCTTTATTGTAAACGTTTCGCCATCCAGTGGCTTTATCAATACAAATTCTAGGACACTATGTGAAGACAGTAGAACTATATACAAAATATGAGGTTATCAGTCCCTCAGCCTTGGAGTGGTGTGAACATCACGGAAGTTGTTGAGTTACTGGAGCAGAGGCAAGAGGCTGGCGCTTATATACTAACGTCAGTTGGAAAAGGACGTGTAGCAGACGAGGGCATAGTCACTGGTAGGCGGGATTCCCCAGTGGAAGTAGATCATACCCAAAGAGATGGGTTAGTTGTAGTAGTAGATGTCGTTGCCGTGAAGAAGGTTATGTACAGGTCCTCACGCCTACCAGTGACTATGCCCTCGTCTGCTACACGTCCTTTTCCACCTGACGTTAGTATATAAGCGCCAGCCTCTTGCCTCTGCTCCAGTAACTCAACAACTTCCGTGATGTTCACACAACTCCAAGGCCGAGGGACTGATAACCTCATCTTTTGTATATAGTTCTACTGTCTTCACATAATGTCCTGGAATTTGTATTGATAAAGCCACTGGATGGCGAAACGTTTACAATAAAGATACCCAGATGTTGCACATGTGTCTTTATTTCATACTGTCGGTATTGTATACCATTCTTGTACATCTGTGTATACGTATATAGGTACCTGCATACAAACACACATGTACAGTATACATTTTTATATTTTCATGACTATCTTCCAGTATTCTTTTTGTGCACATTGAGATAATAGGAGGCTGGGCTTGTGAAATATGGGAATACAGTGGATCCCCGGCTAATGAACACCCCGGAAATCGTACAATTATGTAAGTATAATATTGTAAGTGCTTGTGGAAGTGTATTTTTGAGGGTCTGAAATAGACTAACCTACGTGACATTATTTCTTAAGGAAGTAAATTCGTTCGGTAATGGCACTTGAGCAGCATTCTGGAATGAAGTTTTTTCGTTAGCCGGGGGTCCACTGTACCTTTTTCTGTGTAGCGACCAGAATACTACATCTAGTTGTTATTATATTCCTGGTAAAGCCTAAACCATGTGGGCCATACATCACCTGGGAAATGGGAAGTAATCAAATTCAGTCCAAGAAAGGAGGAGGATTTCCCCAATTCCAAAGAAATAGAGCTACTTTCTTCCTTGGATCAAGCCAAATTACCTTCCACTCTCCTGCACAATATGACCCCTACTGGTTTAGTGCTTCATCATGCCTGAAGTATACCTGAAGAGGGTTTTGGGGGTCAACGCCCCCACGGCCCGGTCTGTGACAAGGCCTTAGTAGTGGATCAGGGCCTTATCATCCAAGCTGTTACTGTTGGCTGCATGAATATAATCATAAAACCCCACTAAAGTGTCTGTCTAATGCATAGTCATTATTGTAGATGTAGAATATGTCAAAAAAATATTGAAAGGCATCTATACAGGTTTTAAGACTTTACATTTTTATTTATGTATGTTTGGCAGGTGCCACCATCAAGTGAGAGAATTTATGACTAAGAGAGGGTAACAGGAAGTCATAAGCTGCTGTTGTACTCTCCTCCAGTGACATTGTCAATGGGTGGGGCCTTTTGTGTTTCTACCAATAACATGTCAGTTTTTGAGTGATGTTATTAGTGGGTGGAGCCTTGTAAGAGTTTCTACCAGTGAAATGCAAGCTCTTTAGTGATGTCATTAGTAGGCAGGGCTTTGTAATAGTTTCTAAAAATGAAATATGTGTTCTTTAATGATTGTGACCAGATCTACCTGTAGTTCATTACCTTTGTAACTTGTTCAGCTATCAAAACTTTGGCGTCCACTCCCTGGTCCAATTATGTACCTCTGTAATCTTTTTGACTACCACCCACAGGATGGGTATGGGGTGCATAATAAAGATATTAAACTAGTGACATTATTATTGGGTTGGGCCTTGTAAATATCCAACCACTGTTTCAAGGACCCCATTGGAAATAAGTCAGTTATTGGTTATCCTGGGTAATCTACACATATGCTGCTATGTATGATAATTTATGTAACTGTATTTATGTGTAGCTGTACCTGAATAAACTAACTTCAAAGCTCCACCCACAGACATCACTTGGGTTGATCAGGACTGTAACTTGTGACTTGCTGTTACTCCTCTGTTGACTCTGTGTCATCATTAAAGAATAAAAATTAGAGAAGACATGACAGATTCATCTATCAACCAATGGGAAATATCATTGTCAACTTACAGTAACTAAAATATATTAAGGTATATAATGCAGCTACATTTCAACATATCCTGATGGTTAAAATTATTTTCAGATTTGTTGCTTATTTATTCACACAAGAGCTAAACCCATGTGGGTGATCAAGTTTAAATTGTTCAACTCCTGTAATATGATAAACCTGGAAACATATTCATTAGTTTTCTTTAAACTTTTACTGTTGCTAGTCTTAAATTTGAGTTTTGTGAAAAGTAATTATATTTCTGAGCTATAGCATTTCTTTTGCATGGAGAGTCAGAGTGCACATGCTGTGGATTCCATCTCACATTGGTCTTCAGATGCATGATAGAACTGATAAATTGGCTAAGTTTTATGCTTTCAAAGAGGGGATAGATTACAATCTTGGCTTGTCAGTTAGCAGTTTGAGAACAATAATACGAAAAGAACTTCAACTGAATTTTATTGACTTAAGACTCAGGGAGTTTGACACCAGTCAGTCCATCTATCATCATTCTATCATGCAGGAGGAGCCACATGTCTATGGTGCATCCAACAAAATAAGCAGACTCTTGGATGTCACTACCGCCCGCCTCCGGCTGGGTTACAAGTATCTTTGGCAGGTTAAATCACCACCACCAGATGTAGACCAAACAAGATGTAAACTTTGCCAGTTGGATTATTGTCACACCCTGCGTCATTATGTACTGGAGTGCGATAAAATTAATGAATTCAGAGACTACTCATTCAGAAATGTTCAAGATATGTCAAAGTATTTTATCCACAGTGGTATATTACAGACCATTCTGGAAAAATACCCTGACTTTGCTCCCTGTAAATAAAGCATTGACACGTGTGTGTGTGTGTGTGTGTGTGTATGTACATGTGTGTATGTGTATGTGTGTATGTATATACATGTATGCGTGTGTATGTGTATATGTATATGTGTGTGTGTGTGAGACCCAACAATTAAAATTTGCACCAATAACTCATTACAGTTGTGGCTGTGTGTAGACTAATAAATTGCTCATTGCTTTATAATTTGTTCATGAGTGCAACCATGTACAGACGTAAGTAAATTTACTTACATGATTCATTACCTTGTAACTAGTGAATTAATTACCATTGTACCTTGTTCAGCTATCAAAACTTTGGGGCCCAGTCTCTGGACCCTATATATACCTCTGTAATCTGCAAATACCTTTGTAACTTGTCATGATTGTGACCATCTGAGTTCATTACCTTTGTAACTTGCTCAGCTATCAAACTTTGAGGTCCAGTCCCTGGACCCATTATGTACCTCTGTAATCTTTTGACTACCGCCCACAGGATGGGTATGGGGTGCATAATAAAGATATCAAACTAAACTTTTGCATGGTGTAAATAGAGGGGCAAAGATTCACATGAACTTCACAAATGAACCTATTTATTATTTCTTTGTATAGTAAAAATGTCACTAAAAACTGTAGTGTAGAATTCTTCCTCCGTAAGCCGTGAGTGTCATAAGAGGCGACTAAAATGTCAGGAGCAAGGGGCTAGTAACCCCTTCTGTGTACATTAATAAAGTTAAAACGAAAAACTTTTTCTTTTTGGGCCACCCTTCCTTGGTGGGATACGGCTGGTTTGTTGAAAGAAGAACAACATGTACAGTAAAACCCCTGTATCTGCAGGTTCGGTTTTTGTGGTTTCAGTTATCCACTGTTTATTGTGGCCTGAAAATAAAATTTTGCTTAATAAGGATACCAGAGCACAACAGTATTGATGATGGCAGTTGTTCAAAGCCTAAGAGAAACCGTGAAGTGCTTCCCATCAGTGAAAAGTGCTAATTCTCTGCTTATTGTGTGTAATTTATCAATTAAAATTTATCATAGGTATGTATGTAGTAAATGAAAAACACATCCCCACAGGGGAGAGTAACAACAGAAGAACTGAGGGAAAGGTTCTCAGAGTAAGTTTGCGTGGTGACACCAGCCAGCTCACAAAATGAGGCACTGGTCAGTTTATATATATATATACGTATATTATATATATATATATATATATATATATATATATATATATATATATATATATAATATATATATATATATATATATATATATATATATATATATATAATATATATAATATATATATATATATATATATATATATATATATATATTTATGGATTTGGAAAAGGCGTATGATAGGGTAGATAGGGGGCAATGTGGCAGATGTTGCAGGTGTATGGAATAGGAGGAAGGTTACTGAAAGCAGTGAAGAGTTTTTATGAGGATAGTGAGGCTCAGGTTAGAGTGTGTAGGAGGGAAGGGACTATTTCCCAGTAAAAGTGGGCCTTAGACAAGGATGTGTGATGTCACCGTGGTTGTTCAATATATTTATAGATGGGGTTGTAAGAGAAGTGAATGCGAGGGTCTTGGCAAGAGGTGTTGGGCTAAAAGATAAAGAAGCAAATACAAAGTGGGAGTTGTCACAGTTGCTTTTTGCTGATGACACTGTGCTTTTGGGAGATTCTGAAGAGAAGCTGCAGAGGTTGGTGGATGAATTTGGTAGGGTGTGTAAAAGAAGAAAATTGAAAGTGAATATAGGAAAGAGTAAGGTGATGAGGATAACAAAAAGAATAGGTGACGAAAGATTGGATATCAGATTGGAGGGAGAGAGTATGGAGGAGGTGAATGTATTCAGATATTTGGGAGTGGACATGTCGGCGGATGGGTCTATGAAGGATGAGGTGAATCATAGAATTGATGAGGGAAAAGGGTGAGTGGAGCACTTGAGTCTGTGGAGACAAAGAACCTTGTCCATGGAAGTAAAGAGGGGAATGTATGAGAGTATAGTTATACCAACGCTCTTATATGGGTGTGAAGCATGGGTGATGAATGTTGCAACGAGGAGAAGGCTGGAGGCAGTGGAGATGTCATGTCTGAGGTCAATGTGTGGTGTGAATATAATGCAGAGAATTGGAGTTTGGAAATTAGGAGGAGGTGCGGATTACCAAACGATTGTCCAGAGAGCTGAGGAGGGTTGTTGAGGTGGTTTGGACATGTAGAGAGAATGGAACGAGACAGAGTGACTTCGAGAGTGTATAAATCTGTAGTGGAGGGAAGGGGGTAGGGGTCGGCCTAGGAAAGGTTGGAGGAGGGGGTAAAGGAAGTTTTGTGTGCGAGGGCTTGGATTTCCAGCAAGCATGTGAGCGTATTTGATAGGAGTGAATGGAGGCATATGGTTTTTAATACTTGACGGCTGTTGGAGTGTGAGCAAAGTAACATTTATGAAGGATTCAGGAAACCGGCAGGCCGGACTTGAGTTCTGGAGATGGGAAGTACAGTGCCGGCACTCTGAAGGAGGGGTGTAAATGTTGCAGTTTTATAACTGTAGTGTAAAGCACCCTTTGGCAAGACAGTGATGGAGTGAATGATGATGAAAGTTTTTCTTTTGGGGCCACCCTGCCTTGGTGGGAATGGGCCCGATGTGTTAAAAAAAAAAATAAAATATATATATATATATATATATATATATATATATATATATATATATATATATATATATATATAAAAATATATAAATATATAAAAGTATATATCAAAATATAGATAGCACTTCACATTTTTAATTAGGTAAGAGATATTCTTCCCTCGAGGGAAGTTCCTTGATGCCAATAAGGAGCTCTTGATCTGAGGAATTGCACTTGCTCTCCCAGTCCTTGGATCGAACATGAATCCCTTCTATTCCTCTTATATGAGCCTACAAGTCTTGTGCTTCCCCTGAATTAAATAATAATAATTGACTCTATTGGTTTATTAATTTAAAAAAAATATTGATTATTAATGAGGACACAATGAACCCTTGGTTAGCGGCTGTTCCTGTTAGCGACCAACTCGGTTAGAGGCCAGTTTTACGGCTCGCGGTTAGGTTAATGGTCATTATTTCGGTTAGTGGCCGTATAGGATGCGTCGGTCCGCTGGCTGGAGCCGCTTTCGCTTCAGTTTGGGTGTGCTCTCGGTGCGTGGAAGCTTCTGCTCATTCATCCCAAAAATTTTCCTTTTTTTCCCTTGTTTTTGTCAGTGCAACTGCCGAAATAAGTAACCATGGCTCCCAAGAAAATTCCTAGTAAAAAATTCCTGTGGCAAAAATTTAAAACACCATGGAATTTAAAAAGAAGGTGATTGAGAAATATGAGAGTGGTATGCAGGTGCTGGAACTTGCCAGGATGTTTGGCAAAAACAAATCAACAATTACAACCATCCTGGCAAAAGAAAGAACAAATCAAGGGGGCTGATGTTGCCAAAGGAGTAAATGTGCTTACGAAACAAAGGTCACCAATAATGGAACAAATGGAAAAAATTATTGTTATTGTGGATTAAAAAAAAAAGAAATAGTGGGGGGACAGTGAGTGGAGTC
>WNWK01018732.1:0-39297 GCA_009830355.1 Cherax destructor | reverse complement strand
AAACATGCAGAGAGGGGTTAGAGGTAAGTTTGGGGTGCCAGGTGTAATGATAATGGGAGCCCTTTGATTGAACTTTGTATAGAAAGGGGTTTAGTTATAGGTAATACATATTTTAAGAAAAAGAGGATAAATAAGTATACAAGATATGATGTAGGGCGTAATGACAGTAGTTTGTTGGCCCATGTATTGGTAGATAAAAAACTGTTGAGTAGACTTCAGGATGTACATGTTTATAGAGGGGGCCAGAATATCAGATCACTTTTTAGTTATAGCTACAGTGGGAGTAAAAGGTAGATGGGATACAAGGAAAATAGAATCAGTAAGTAAAAGAGAGGTGAAGGTTTATAAACTAAAAGAGGAGGCAGTTAGGTAAGATATAAACAACTATTGAGGATAGATGGGCTAGTGAGAGTGTAGGCAATGGGGTCGAAAATGTATGGGGTAGATTTAAAAATGTAGTGTTAGGAGTGTTCAGCAGAAGTTTGTGGTTACAGGCGAGTGGGTGCGGAGGGAAGAGGAGCGGATTGGTGGAATGATGATGTAAAGAGAGTAGTAAGGGAGAAAAAGTTAGCATATGAGAGGTTTTACAAAGTAGAAGTGATGCAAGGAGGGAAGAGTATATGGAGAGAAAAAGAGAGGTTAAAAGAGTGGTGAAGCAATGTAAAAAGAGAGCAGATGAGAGAGTGGGTGAGATGTTATCAGCAAATTTTGTTGAAAATAAAAAAAGTTTTGGAATGAGATTAATAAGTTGAGGAAGCCTAGAGAACAAATGGATTTGACAGTTAAAAATAGGAGAGGAGAGTTATTAAATGGAGAGTTAGAGGTATTGGGAAGATGGAGAGAATATTTTGAGGATTTATTAAATGTTGATGAAGACAGGGAAGCTGTGATTTGTGTGTAGGGCAAGGAGGAATAACATCTTGTAGGAGTGTGGAAGAGCCAGTTGTGGGTGTAGGGGAAGTTCTGTGAGGCAGTGGGTAGAATGAAAGGGGGTAAGGCAGCTGGGATTGATGGGATAAAGATAGAAATGTTAAAAGCAGGTGGGATATAATTTTGGAGTGGTTGGTGCTATTATTTAATAAATGTATGGAAGAGGGTAAGGTACCTAGGGATTGGCAGAGAGCGTGTATTGTTCCTTTGTATAAAGGCAAAGGGGACAAAAAGAGATGCAAAAATTATAGGGGAATAAGTCTGTTGAGTGTACCTGGTAAAGTGTATGGTAGAGTTATTATTGAAAGAATTAAGAGTAAAACAGAAAGCAGGATAGCAGATGAACAAGGGGGGTTTAGGAAAGGTAGGGGTGTGTAGACCAAGTGTTTACAGTGAAACATATAGGTGAACAGTATTTGGATAAGGGTAAAGATGTTTTTGTGGCATTTATGGATTTGGAAAAGGCGTATGATAGGGTAGATAGGGGGCAATGTGGCAGATGTTGCAGGTGTATGGAATAGGAGGAAGGTTACTGAAAGCAGTGAAGAGTTTTATGAGGATAGTGAGGCTCAGGTTAGAGTGTGTAGGAGGGAAGGGGACTATTTTCCAGTAAAAGTGGGCCTTAGACAAGGATGTGATGTCACCGTGGTTGTTCAATATATTTATAGATGGGGTTGTAAGAGAAGTGAATGCGAGGGTCTTGGCAAGAGGTGTTGGGCTAAAAGATAAAGAAGCAAATACAAAGTGGGAGTTGTCACAGTTGCTTTTTGCTGATGACACTGTGCTTTGGGAGATTCTGAAGAGAAGCTGCAGAGGTTGGTGGATGAATTTGGTAGAGTGTGTAAAAGAAGAAAATTGAAAGTGAATATAGGAAAGAGTAAGGTGATGAGGATAACAAAAAAATAGGTGACGAAAGATTGGGTATCAGATTGGAGGGAGAGAGTATGGAGGAGGTGAATGTATTCAGATATTTGGGAGTGGACATGTCGGCGGATGGGTCTATGAAGGATGAGGTGAATCATAGAATTGATGAGGGAAAAGGGTGAGTGGAGCACTGAGTCTGTGGAGACAAAGAACCTTGTCCATGGAAGTAAAGAGGGAATGTATGAGAGTATAGTTATACCAACGCTCTTATATGGGTGTGAAGCATGGGTGATGAATTTTCAACGAGGAGAAGGCTGGAGGCAGTGGAGATGTCATGTCTGAGGTCAATGTGTGGTGTGAATATAATGCAGAGAATTCGGAGTTTGGAAATTAGGAGGAGGTGCGGGATTACCAAAACGATTGTCCAGAGACCTGAGGAGGGGTTGTTGAGGTGGTTTAGACATGTAGAAAGAATGGAACGAGACAGAGGACTTGAGAGTGTATAAATCTG
The DNA here is from genome assembly GCA_009830355.1 of Cherax destructor. Classification (NCBI taxonomy): domain Eukaryota; kingdom Metazoa; phylum Arthropoda; class Malacostraca; order Decapoda; family Parastacidae; genus Cherax; species Cherax destructor. Next base: position 36,992 of record WNWK01018732.1, on the reverse strand, counting down.
AGGGAGGGAAGGCGGGGTAGGGGTCGGCCTAGGAAAGGTTGGAGGGAGGGGTAAAGGAAGTTTGTGTGCGAGGGGCTTGGACTTCCAGAAAGCATGTGTGAGCGTATTTGATAGGAGGAATGGAGGCATATGGTTTTAATACTTGACGTGCTGTTGGAGTGTGAGCAAAGTAACATTTATGAAGGGATTCAGGGAAACCGGCAGGCCGGACTTGATATATATATATATATATATATATATATATATATATATATATATATATATATACACAGTCAACCCTCCATTTTCGTGTATCTCCGTTTTCGGTGATTTCAGTTTTCGGGCACTTTTTCATGGAAATATTACCTCCGTTTTCGGTGATTGGCTCCGTTTTCGTTCATGGTACGGAACCTGTCCAGTGCCCAGCGCACATACAAAGCCCGCAAGCCTGTCTCCCACGCACATTCTCAGGCAGTGTAGCATTGTTTCTGGTTGAGTGAACATTATCCTGCGAGTTCATACAAAACATTTCTTTACAATCCATTGTTTTTGGACCTTGATTATTGTGTGTGACTGCTAAATAAGCCACCATGGGCCCAAAGAAAGCTCCTAGTGCCAGTCCTTTGGTAAAGAAAGTGAGGAACACCATAGAATAAAAGAAAGAAATCGTAGCAAAGTATCAAAGTGGAGTCAATAAAGGCTATAGCACCAGCTAGCGATAAAGTGTAGTATTAACAGTGTAGCTAGTAAGTTAAGCTATTAAGCGATAGAAAAATGACGACACAAAACTTAACTCCTCCAATGTTGTTTGAGGAATATAGGGGCACTGAGACCAGAGCCGCCCTCTGCCAACATCTCCTCCAAGGTAAGTGTAAATATTTCTTATTTATATAAGTGTGAATATTTATTAGTATTTATAAATTAACCCTTTGACTGTTGCAACCTCTAATCCTGAGTGCTCTCCTGTTGTCACAAAATATTCGAGAAAAAAAATTATTTTTCCTATCAAAATGTTAAGATTATTTTTGTGATTGTTCAAATCCAAAAAAATTTTTGCGATCAGTACTTACGGAGATATAGAAGCGTAAAGTTGGCAAAAAATGAGCAGCGTATGGCAACAGCGGCAATTGCCGCTCATCCGGTAAACTTTGGTTTACTTCCTTTCGTAGGTTTCTTGATTTTTCACCATTTTTTTTTTTTTACATAACTTATGTGGCTTGTGAGACCAAAGGTGCAATGTATATACACTTGTATGCAACACAATAATCGCACAAACATTAGTGTCATTATATTGTTTACAAAACTTGTTTACACCAACCAACAATAAAAAAAAATTTTATTACTAATGTTCTATAATATATATATACACATATATAATGACTGGACACTTTCCATCAACTGATATTAGCACTTCAAAGCTCCAAGTTGTGTGAGTGTGTGTGGACATCTAAATTTGCTGAGTCAGGTTAAGGCAGCTGTCAAAATGACATATTATACCATTACTCACCACCCTCACTTACCTGTCAACACAAATGGGGTAGCATGTCTTCTCCCCTACAACCTTCCTTCCTTTCCTTCATACTTACCTTCCTAGCTTCCTTTCTGCCTTCATTCCTTCCTTCCTTTAATATTTCCTTCCTTCCTCTCATCTCTTCCTCCCTGCTTTCATTTCTTCCTTCATTCCTTCCTTTCTTACTTCTTTTGTTCATTCCTTCCTCTCATCCATTCCTTCTTTTCTCTCATTCTTCCTTTCTTAATTCCTTCCTTCCTTCCTTTCCTCCTTCCTTACTTCTTCTTTCCTTCCTTTCTCTCATCTCTTCTTTCCTTCCTTCCTTTCATCTCTTCTTTCCTTCCTTCCTTCCTCTCCTCTCTTCTTTCCTTCCCTCCTTCCTCTCATCTCTTCTTTCCTTCCTTACTTCCTTCCTTCTATCTGGTATCCTGGGCATTGCTTTTCAAATTCAAATTCAAATATTTTATTTCATTGCAAGTTTACATAGATTATGTAATTACAATCATAAACTGAAGTGCAAGGAGAGCCACTGACATGCCATGGCATTAAGGGCAGCTTAATCTAATGGCTTATTGACTATGCACATAATATTAGAGAAATTGATTGAGTTTGTTTTATTTAAATATTAGATTGTTCAAATTACAATATGATGATATTACATTGTTCAAATAACAATATGATGATATTACATTGTAACAAGTGTTTAGTAGGATAGTAATTAATAGCAAAAATTTAAATTATGTTAAGAAAAATAACATTGAACATTTTTGAAAGTAATTTACAGTATGAGTATTTAGTTTAGGGTGAGTAGGTAGTAATATAATAGTAACATAATAGCAAAAATTGAAATTATCTTATAGGAAAATAACATTGAGCATTTTTGGAAGTAATTTACAGTATGAGTATTTAGTTTAGGGTGAGTAGGTGGTTTTTGAGAAGAATCTTAAAATGATTTTCAGACAAGGTTATTTTAGTATTTACTGGTAATGAATTCCAGATTCTGGGGCCCTTTATGTGCATAGAATTTTTACATAGGTTGATATGGACACAGGGTATATCAAAAAGTGATCTGTGTCTTGTGTTGTGGTCATGGGTCCTATTAATCCTTTGACTGTTTCGGTCGAATATATACGTCTTACGAGCCACTGTTTCTGACGTATTAATACGCATAAATTCTAGCGGCCTCAAATCAAGCAGGAGAAAGCTGGTAGGCCCACATGTGAGAGAATGGGTCTGTGTGGTCAGTGTGCACAGTATAAAAAAAATCGGGCAGCCAGTGGTGCATTATGGGAACATCATTTCAGTAGTCCTTGTTCAGCATACCTAGCGGTAAGAATTATCTCACTCCTTGGCGCATCTGAGACTCTTCTCTTCCTCAGTGATAGCTCTAACACAGATGGAAGTGTCTCTGAAGATAAATTTCATGGTTTTGAGTATACTGGGTCCACTCCTATTCCTCATTTACATCAATGACCTACCGAATGCATCACAACTACTCAAACCCATATTATTTGCAGATGACACAACATATGTCTTCTCCTCTCACCCAAATCCAGTCATACTGGCCAACACTGTCAATGCCGAATTACAGAAAATATCAACATGGATGATGACTAATAAGCTTACTCTCAATACTGACAAGACCTACTTCATACAGTTTGGAAACAGAGCCACAAATGTTCCACTTAACATAATGCTCAATGGTTCACCCATCACAAGACTCACAGAGGAAAATTCCTAGGAATCCACATTGACAGTAGCCTTAAATTCCAAACACACATACAACAAATTTCCAAGAAAATCTCAGACAGTAGGCATATTATCAAAGATACGCTATGTGCCTCAAACAGCTCTCCTTGCACTATATCACTCACTCATATACCCTTATCTCACCTATGGAATCTGTGCATGGGGATCAACAACATTAAATCACCTTAGACCACTCATAACCCAGCAAAAGGCTGCAGTCAGAATGATACCAAAATCCCACTCTAGACAGCATACTCCGCCAATATTCAAAAGCCTAAAACTACTCACCATAAAGAACATTCACACTTATTCTTGTGCCTACTACATACAAAGAACTCTACACTCTAATATAAACCCTCCGCTCAAAATTCTCCTCACCAACTTTAATCCGTTCCAGAGGGACCGACTAAAACCAAAATCGACGAAAATTAAAACCATTTTCCCCATAAGAAATAATGGAAATTCAATTAATCTGTTCCAGAAACCCAGAAGTTCCAAAAAAAAAATTGGGGGGGCCTTAAAGATAGATTTACATGCACAAATGAATGAACAAAATGTGACACTTACCTTTATTGAAGACTGATGTTGCTGGATGGAAGAGAGGGAGGAGGGGAGAGGGAAGAGACCCTATTTTTTGGAAGGGGAATCCCCCTCCATAAGGACTCTAGGTACCAAGTCCTCATCAGGGGTCACTTCTTTTCTTTGTCTTTTAATCCCACTAGGACCAGCTTGAGAGTCACTGCACACCTGTGGCACTAAATATCTGTCCAGAGAACTCTGTGTCTGGCGTCTCTTTAAAATGTCCCTAAAATGGGAAAAGAGATTGTCATTGAACATGTTGATGAGACAGATTGCAACATCTTTGTCAGGGTGATGTTCCTCCACAAATGAATGCACCCTACTCCACATTTCACAAATCTCCTTAATCTCTGAAGAAGGCACCTTACATCTCTCTTCCTCCACTGAAGTAATTTCCTGAGTTGTGGTTTGATGGTGTTGCAGCTCAAGCTCTTGCAGCTCTTCAGTGGATAGAACTTCATTGTGGTTCTCCACCAACTCTTCCACATCCTGGCTACTCACATCCAACCCCATGCAATTCCCCAATGCCACAATACTTTCCACAGCTTCCATAGGCTCCTCAGGGTCAGGTCCAAACCCTTCAAAATCCCTCTCTGGGACACAATCTGGCCACAACTTTCTCCAAGCAGAGTTCATCGTCCTGGCAGTCACTCCCTGCCAAGTTTTATCTATAAGGCCTATGCAATGGAAGATATTGAAGTGATCTTTCCAGAACTCTCTTAGGGTCAATTCAGAGTCTGAGGCTATGTCAAAGTACCTTTGAAACATTGCTTTCGTGTACAGTTTCTTGAAGTTTGCAATGACCTGCTGGTCCATGGGCTGGAGGAGAGGAGTAGGTTAGGAGGCAAGAACTTCACTATTACAAATTTGAAATCCTTAGACAATTGGTCTTCCAAGTCTCGAGGATGAGTAGGAGTATTGTCCAGTACCAGGAGGCACTTGAGCCCCAATTTATTGTCCAATAGATATTTCTTCACACTGGGGCCAAACACTTGATTAAACCATTCCAGGAAAATTTCCCTAGTGACCCATGCCTTAGCGTTAGACTTCCACATCACACACAATTTCTCTTGTCAACACTGTATTTCTTGAACACTCTGGGAGTTTCAGAGTGATACACCAGTAAAGGCTTAACTTTGAAATCCCCACTAGCGTTACCACACAACATGAGAGTTAGCCTGTCTTTCATAGGCATATGTCCTGTCATTGCCTTTTCCTCCTGCATGATGTAGGTCCTCCTTGGCATTTTCTTCCAAAAGAGGCCTGTTTCGTCACAATTAAACACTTGTTCGGGTTTGAAATTTTCAGCCTCTACATATTCTTTAAAGTCACGCACAAATTTTTCAGCCGCAAGTTTGTCTGAACTGGCACCCTCACCATGCCTCACAACACTGTGTATGCCACTTTGCTTCTTGAAGTTTTCGAACCAGCCTTTGCTGGCCTTAAATTCATCAACACTGGTTTCAGGCATTTTCTTGACAAGATCGGCATGCAACTGCCTTGCTTTTTCACATATGATGGATTGCACAACACTATCACCCACTAGCAGTTTTTCGTTTATCCACACCAACAACAATTTCTACATATTTTCAATTGTTTGTGGTCTCTGTTTCGTTATTGTATTCACCCCTTTCACAACATTAGCTTACGTGATTTCTTTACTCTTCACCACAATATAACCTGGCGAGCTCGGCAATACGTACACCACTATCATATTTTCATTATTTCTTTCATTTCTGGTGTCTACTTTTTTACAAAGACGCTAGAGTTCTTTGGGCCCATGGTACTTTTAGTAGTACACAAATCACCAAACAATGATTTATTATTAACATCGGCCGATTCCCACCAAGGCAGGTGGCGAAAACTTTCATCATCATTCCCATCACTGTTTGCAGAAGGTGCTACAAAGTTATAAAACTGCAACATTAACACCTCCTTCAGGTGCCGGCACTACTTCATCTCAGAACTCAAGTCCGGCCTGCGTTTCTATCCTTCATAAATGTTACTTTGCTCACACTCAACAGCACGTCAAGTATTAAAAGCCATTTGTCTCCATTCACTCTATCAAATACGCTCACACAGCAATTCTGGAAGTCCAAGGCCCTCGCACACAAAACTTCCTTTCCTCCTCACTTTCCTAGGCCGACCTCCGCCTTCCTCCTACAGATTTAACACTCAGTCACTCTGTCTCGTTCCATTCTCTCACATGTCAAACCACCTCAACAACCTCCTCAGCTCTGGACAATCGTTTGGTAATCGCACCTCCTCTAATTTCCAAACTCCGAATTCTCTGCATTATATTCACACACACATTGACCTCAGACATGACATCTCCACTGCCTCAGCCTTCTCCTCGTTGCAACATCATCACCCATCTTCACACCCATAAGAGCGTTGGATAACTATACCTACATTCCTTTCTTCCATAGACAGTTTTGCAACCCAGGAGGTACTACGTCCTGCCAGGTGACTGTGAAAGAAACCTAAACTGTTTTACATGATGGTAGGATTGCTGGTGTCTTTCTGTCTCATAAACACGTGATAACAGGTATATCTAGCTACTTCTACCTTTAGGTCACACTAATGGATACACAGCATATATACATACACACATCTGGTTTCTTCTTTCTTAATAGCTCTTGTTCTTTTATTTCTCTATTGTCCAGGAGTGAAAGAATCTTTCCTCAGCCATGGGTATGGGCACTAATGCGAGCAATGGGCTATAACCTTCCTGTACAAATCTACTAAACAAGAAGAAAACTTATAAACAATAATTGTTAATAATGTTTTGTTGAACTCTGGGATGATGTTCACTCAAGCATAAACAATGCTACACTGCATGACAATGTGCGTGGGAGGCGGGCTTGCGGGCTTTGTATGTGCGCTGGGCACATGGACAGGTTCTGTACCATCAATGAAAACTAAGACAATCAACGAAAACTAAGACAATATTTCCACGAAAAAAGTGCCTGAAAACCAAAATCACCGAAAACGGGGACACACGAAAACCAAGGTGTGACTGTATATACAGTAGACAGTCATTTAACACGATAGTTACGTTCCTGAAAATGCTGTGTTAGGTAAAATCATGTTAGATGAACTGAAGAACTTATGGGAAAAAAAAGGTCACTTTCCTGTGAGCCTCCAAAAAGCCAAACAACTTTTTTTTAGACCAACAGATCTTACAAAAATAAAAGTGAAAATGTAATTGTAGTTCATTATCGTGATGTATTATGTTGTTTTTACTGCTTAAGACTACAAATGTAACAGAGATAGTATTTCTTACCTTAAATTGTGGGTGCTGGTGTTTGTGGATGATTGTGAAGAGGGTGGAGAGTTATGCTGTGGCCCTACTGGGTTGAGGTGGATGGTAGAGGTTCTGGAAATGAAGTCGATGGTTGTACTGAGTGTTTAACTTTAAGTCATTCAGTAAGTCAGTCAAGTCATTGAGTAAGTCAGTCAAGTCATTCAGTAAGTCAGTCAGTAAGTCATTCAGTAAGTCAGTAAGTCATTCAGTAAGTCAGTCAAGCCATTCAGTAAGTCAGTCAAGCCATTCAGTAAGTCAGTCAAGTCATTCAGTAAGTCAGTCAAGTCATTCAGTAAGTCAGTCAAGTCATTCAGTAAGTCAGTCAGTAAGTCATTCAGTAAGTCAGTCAGTAAGTCATTCAGTAAGTCAGTCAGTAAGCCATTCAGTAAGTCAGTCAAGTCATTCAGTAAGTCAGTCAAGTCATTCAGTAAGTCAGTCATATCATTCAGTAAGTCAGTCAGTAAGTCATTCAATAAGTCAGTAAGTCATTCAGTAAGTCAGTCAAGCCATTCAGTAAGTCAGTCAAGCCATTCAGTAAGTCAATCAAGTCATTCAGTAAGTCAGTCAAGTCATTCAGTAAGTCAGTCAAGTCATTCAGTAAGTCAGTCAGTAAGTCATTCAGTAAGTCAGTCAGTAAGTCATTCAGTAAGTCAGTCAGTAAGCCATTCAGTAAGTCAGTCAAGTCATTCAGTAAGTCAGTCAAGTCATTCAGTAAGTCAGTCAAGTCATTGAGTAAGTCAGTCAAGTCATTCAGTAAGTCAAGTCATTCAGTAAGTCAAGTCATTCAGTAAGTCAAGTCATTCAGTAAGTCAGTCAAGTCATTCAGTAAGTCAGTCAAGCCATTCAGTAAGTCAGTCAAGTCATTCAGTAAGTCAGTCAAGTCATTCAATAAGTTAGACACCTATACAGATACTGACATATGTATTAATAATTTTCTAAAAAAGACCCAATACCTCTATAACATGCATTGCCCTAAAAAAACTAAACAAATCACAGCTAAGAGACTAAACAATCCCTGGCTAACACCCAGCATTCTCAAATCCATTAATATAAAACACCTATATGAAAAACAGTACAGAATGGGTCAAATAACAAGAGAACAAACAAAACGTTACTCATCAAACCTAACCAGCCTGATAAGAAAATAAAAAAAAAATTGTATTATGAGAACAGATTAAATAACTTAAGAGGTGATATGAAAAGACCTGGAAAGCCCTATCTGAAATTCTAGGAACTAAAAAGATATCCAGAAACATAACAATCAAACTGACAAAACCAGATGAACCCCACTCCCTCCTATTGAAACAGCAAACAAACTCAATGTTTTCTTCTCCACCATAGGAAAAAAGCTGGCAAGCAAAATCCCAAGTTCAAACACTCCACCTAACGACTATCTCACTGGCACCTACCCGAATACCCTATTCTTAGCTCCAACTAACCCAACAGAAGTCTTGCTTGTTATTAACACATTAAAAAACAAGGCAGGAGATTTAATAACTTACCACTTTTTATATACAAAAAAGCTTCTCGAGTACTAACACCAATTATTGCAACACTCATTAAGAAATCCATTGAATCCTCCACCTTCCCATCAATACTCAAAATAGCGAGGGTTACCCCCATACATAAAGGAGGAGATCAAACAGACCTGAATAACTATAGACCAATATCTAACATACCTTTTTCTCCAAAATCTTTGAAAAGTTAATTCATAGGCAAATCTATTCTTACCTCATCTCCCACAACATACTCAACCCTTGCCAGTTTGGTTTCAGGCCTAATAAAAACAAATGATGCTATCATACACATGCTAGAAATAATATACATCGCTCTTGAAAAAAAAAATCCCACTGGGAATCTTCATTGATTTACGTAAAGCTTTTGATACAGTTGACCATGATCTGTTACACTTAAAATTATCACACTATGGTATAAGAGGGCACTCCCTCAACTACCTAAAGTCATACCTTAGCAACAGAAGCCAATATGTGTCCACAAATGGAGCTAACTCTTCCACACAAACAATTGCAGTTGGTGTCCCACAGGGAAGTGTTCTTGGCCCACTTCTCTTTCTCATTTACATAAACGACCTACCAAATGCATCTCAAATACTCAAACCCATACTATTTGCAGATGACACTACATACGTCATCTCTCACTCATGCCCAGTCACACTAGCCAACACTGTAAATGCTGAATTACAGAAAATATCTACCTGGTTGATGACTAACAAGCTTACTCTCAATGTTGACAAAACCTACTTCATTCAATTTGGGAAAAGAGCTACAAATGTTCCACTTAACATAATGATAAACGGATCACTTGTCACAAAACTCACAGAGGGAAAATTCTTAGGAATCCACCTTGACAGTGGCCTCAAATTTCAAACACATATACAACAAATTTCCAAGTCTCCAAGACCGTAGGAATCCTATCCAAGATAAGGTAGTACTATGTTCCACAACCAGCTCTCCTTTCCCTGTATCACTCACTTATTTACCCCTATCTCACCTATGGAATTTTCATATGGGGCTCAACAACAATAAATCACCTCAGACCATTATTTATTTTCGCGCCAGGGTCGGTGGCGTACTAGTACGCGTAAATTCTAGCGGCCTCAAATTAAGCGGGAAACGGCTGTTAGGCCTACATATGAAAGAATGGGTCTGTGTGGTCAGTGTGCGCAGTATAAAGAAAATCCTGCAGCACACACTGCATAATGAGAAAAAAACTCCGACCGTATTTTTCGTTTAAAACAGCGAATTTGCAGTCTATTTTCGTATGGTATTTATTGATGTATTCTCGATTTCTTGGTCTCATTTGATAGAATAGAAGATATACTACAGAAATAGAGATGATTTTGATTGGTTTTACGATGACAAGTACTTTGAAATTGAACTCAAAATAGCAAAAATGTTCGATTTTTGCCGATGTTCAAGAGTAAACAAATCACGCCATGCGTCCAATACATGTCAACTGGTGAGTCTAATATTCTTTCACAAGTGCGGTGATATTATTTTTACCGTTTTTACAATGATGCAGTTGTATACATAACAGTAAATCTTCTATTTTTTAGGGAAAAATATCCAAAATGGAAAGCAAAAGTAATGTAAGAGGTGCCTGGAGACGTGACTAATGAACAGAGAAGATGTTATTTTAGTGCCAGGAATGTCAGCCTTATTTATTCTGGACCCCATTTTGAAATTAGCATCGTTTGAAATTTGTGTGAAATTGGCCAAATTGCAAATTTCTGACCACTTTTTTGGGTTGTTGAAATTGTAAATGGGCGGTTTCTTGTATTCAATCGATAGAAGAAATGGAGTTCTAGTGAAATAGCTATGATTTTAGTAGACTGGAATATTGGAATTGGCCAAAAATAGGGCTCAAAGTGGGCGAAATCGCCGATGCGTAAACATCGTCGAGACCAATAATTTCGCGCGAGCATAATTCCGTAAGTTGTCAGTCAAACTTCTTATAGACACATTCGTCAGCTGACGGGTGTGTCTATAAGATTCCTTGTAAAATATGCGATAAAGTTTATTGCGGTCAAATTGGTAAAAGTCTTGAACTAAAATTAAAACAACATAAATATAGCATTAGAACTGGACAAGATTCTAATGCTATATTTATTCATGTGAAAGATTTTAACCATCCAATTGATTTTCAAAATGCTGAGAAAGTTGTATCAAGCAAGTCCATGGTTGAGAGGAGTATAATAGAATCATGTTTCATTAAAAGCAGTTTTGAAAATAATATGAATATTTATTTTGGTTTATATAAATTTTTCATAGTGGTTATCTTGCATCTTGCATATATATATATATTATATATTATATATATATATATATATATATATATATATATATATATATATATATATATATATATATATATATATATATATATATATATATATATATATATATATATATATATATATATATATATATATATATATATATATATATATATATATATATATATATATATATATATATATATATATATATATATATATATATATATATATATATATATATATATGGAAAAGGCGTATGATAGGGTGGATAGGGGGGCAATGTGGCAGATGTTGCAGGTGTATGGAATAGGAGGTAGGTTACTGAAAGCAGTGAAGAGCTTTTATGAGGACAGTGAGGCTCATGTTAGAGTGTGTAGGAGGGAGGGGACTATTTCCCAGTAAAAGTGGGCCTTAGACAAGGATGTGTGATGTCACCGTGGTTGTTCAATATATTTATAGATGGGGTTGTAAGAGAAGTGAATGCGAGGGTCTTGGCAAGAGGTGTGGGGTTAAAAGATAAAGAATCAAATACAAAGTGGGAGTTGTCACAGTTGCTTTTTGCTGATGACACTGTGCTTTTGGGAGATTCTGAAGAGAAGTTGCAGAGGTTGGTGGATGAATTTGGTAGGGTGTGTAAAAGAAGAAAATTGAAAGTGAATATAGGAAAGAGTAAGGTGATGAGGATAACAAAAAGATTAGGTGACGAAAGATTGGATATCAGATTGGAGGGAGAGAGTATGGAGGAGGTGAATGTATTCAGATATTTGGGAGTGGACATGTCAGCAGATGGGTCTATGAAGGATGAGGTGAATCATAGAATTGATGAGGGAAAAGGGTGAGTGGAGCACTTCGAGTCTGTGGAGACAAAGAACTTTGTCCATGGAAGTAAAGAAGGGAATGTATGAGAGTATAGTTATACCAACACTCTTATATGGGTGTGAAGCATGGGTGATGAATGTTGCAACGAGGAGAAGGCTGGAGGCAGTGGAGATGTCATGTCTGAGGTCAATGTGTGGTGTGAATATAATGCAGAGAATTCGGAGTTTGGAAATTAGGAGGAGGTGCGGATTACCAAAACTATTATCCAGAGAGCTGAGGAGGGGTTGTTGAGGTGGTTCGGACATGTAGAGAGAATGGAACGAGACAGAATAACTTCGAGAGTATATAAATCTGTAGTGGAGGGAAGGCGGGGTAGGGGTCGGCCTAGGAAAGGTTGGAGGGAGGGGGTAAAGGAAGTTTTGTGTGCGAGGGGCTTGGACTTCCAGCAAGCATGTGTGAGCGTATTTGATAGGAGTGAATGGAGACAAATGGTTTTTAATACTTGACGTGCTGTTGGAGTGTGAGCAAAGTAACATTTATGAAGGGATTCAGGAAACCGGCAGGCCGGACTTGAGTCCTGGAGATGGGAAGTACAGTGTCTGCACTCTGAAGGAGGGGTGTTAATGTTGCAGTTTTATAACTGTAGTGTAAAGCACCCTCTGGCAAGACAGTGATGGAATGAATTATGATGAAAGTTTTTCTTTTCGGGCCACCCTGCCTTGGTGGGAATCGGCCGATGTGTTAATAATAAAAAAATAATATATATATATATATATATATATATATATATATATATATATGCAAGATAACCACTATGAAAAATAGAGGAATTTCAAGTGCTTTCGTGACTACTAACATTATCAAGGAACTATAAAACAAAACATAAACAAGAAGACTTATAAAGGGGCAAGACTACACCTCACAGTCACATCATACTAACAAGGACCACACCTCACAACAGAGTGACATCGCCCGACTCTGAAAAGAGGACCTGAAACTCAACCCAAGCATTAAGATATGTCCAATTTATCATTAAATTCTTCCCAAATTTTATTATATATATATGTATATATATATATATATATATATATATATATATATATATATATATATATATATATATATGTCGTGCCGATTAGGTAAAACTGGTCAATTAGCAAGAACTCATCTAAAATTAAGACCTTTCTAAAATTTTCTCTTATACGTTTAAAGATATATATTTTTCATTTATGTTAATGTAAGAATTTATAATTTTGTACAAAGAGAAACTTTGAAAACCTACCTAACCTTATTACAACAAGCTCAATTTAATTTAGCCTAACCCAACTAAATATATTTTAGATACTTTAACATTAATTTAATAATAAACAAACACAATGAAATATATTTTTTCCGTTATGTTCAGAATGATTTTGGCGAAATTATTGCATACACAAATTTTCACTTGTCTTATATGGCAAGGTGAGCGTTGCTATTTAAGCCAAAATCGCAAGTTTTACCTAATCGGCACGACATAAATATATATATATATATATATATATATATATATATATATATATATATATATATATATATATATATATATATATATATATATATATATATATATATATATATATATCTTTCTTTCTTTCAACACGTCGGCCGTTTCCCACTGAGGCAGGGTGGCCCAAAAGGAAAAGCGAAAGTTTCTCCTTTTACATTTAGTAATATATACAGGAGAAGGGTTACTAGCCCTTGCTCCGGCATTTTAGTCGCCTCTTACGACACGCATGGCTTACGGAGGAAGAATTCTATTTCACTTCCCCATGGAGATTTATATATATATATATATATATATATATATATATATATATATATATATATATATATATATATATATATATATATATATATATATATATATATATTATATTCATTTATGTTAATGTAAAAATTAATAATTATGTTCCAAAAGAACCTTAGAAAGCTTACCTAACCTTATTATAACAAGCGCAATTTAATTTAGCTTAATCCAACTAAATATATTTTAGATAAGTTTACAATAATTTAATAATAATCAAACACAATAAAATATATTTTTTTCGATAGGTTCAAAATGATTTTTGCGAAATTATTGCATACACAAATTTTCGCTTGTCTTATTTGGCAAGAAGAGCGTTGCTATTTTAGCCAAATTCGCAAGTTTTACCTATTCGGCACAACACATATACATGGTGTTCATAGTTTTTTCCTAAAGATTATGAAATCATAATTAATATATTATAGTAGAAAGTGAAGATGTTATATATCGCTTGGGTAATATGAGACTATCATGTTGGATGCCAGGAAGGTCAACATCTGGCTGGAGCAGAGTTCTTTACCAAAATATATTTATTATCGCTTTAAATATTTTGCAATTAACTTACATATTCAAAACTTGTCCTCAAATTATGGAAATATTACAAATATATTATTTAGTTAATGACAATGTTATGAAATGCAACAGTAATTATAATGTCTATCTGAGTAACCACGTTGTTAGATCAGGGGTCTCAACGTACTTTCATAAAGCGCAGTTGCCTTATGGGGATGGAAGTACGAACGGGATATCCTACAACCTTGAAATTATCGGGCTTCCTCTCGGATAAAAAAGCCCAGTCGTATGACACCGTCTATATAAATGTCTGTCTGGGCAGAGAGAAGACCCAAGTTAATGCGGTAGTCGTGGATAGACTACCAGAGAAGATCTCTACCGTGGGTCTTAATGCCGCCATGCAGAGGGTCTCCTAGAATAAGGTGAACCTGGCACCCTCAGTGGTCAATAATGACTCTGTGGGACCAATAGGAGTATTAGTAGGCAGCGACTATTATGCAGCCTTCGTGAAGGGTATGACGAAGAGGTGTTGTGTCACTCTTCTCAACACGGGTGCCGGCCATGTCATTTATGGCCGGCTTCCTCGCAGCAATGAATGACTGGAGGGAGCCATAAATACAGTCACTGTGTGTCTTACTCATGAAACGTCGCCCCAGAGTAAATATTCTTCTATAGAGGATGCTGTTGAGCCAGATTTATACACTCTCGAAGTCATTCTGTTTCGTTCCATTCTTCTACATGTCCGAACCACCTCAACAACCCCTCCTCAGCCCTTTGGACAATAGTTTTGGTAATCCCGCACCTCCTCCTAATTTCCAAACTCCGAATTCTCTGCATTATATTCACACCACACATTGACCTCAGACATGACATCTCCACTGCCTCCAGTTTTCTCCTCGTTGCAACATTCATCATGCTTCACACCTATATAAGAGTGTTGGTATAACTATACTCTCATACATTCCCCTCTTTACTTCCAGGGACAAAGTTCTTTGTCTCCACAGACTCCAAAGTGCTCCACTCACCCTTTTCCCCTCATCAATTCTATGATTCACCTCATCCTTCATAGACCCATCTGCTGACATGTCCACTCCCAAATATCTGAATACATTCACCTCCTCCGTACTCTCTCCCTCCAATCAGATATCCAATCTTTCATCGCCTAGTCTTTTTGTTATCCTCATCACCTTACTCTTTCCTATATTCACTTTCAATTTTCTTCTTTTACATACCCTACCAAATTCATCCACCAACCTCTGCAACTTCTCTTCAGAATCTTCCAAAAGCACAGTGACATCATCAAAAAGCAACTGTTACAACTCCCACTTTGTAGTTGATTCATTGTCTTTTAACCCCACACCTCTTGCCAAGACCCTCGCATTCACTTCTCTTACAACCCCATCTATAAATATACAGTCAACCCTCCATTTTCGTGTATCTCCATTTTCGGTGATTTCAGTTTTCGGGCACTTTTTTCGTGGAAACATTACCTCCGTTTTTGGTGATTGGCTCCATTTTCGTTCAGGGTACAGAACCTGTCCAGTACCCAGCGCACATATAAAGCCCGCAAGCTCGCCTCTCACACACATTCTCAGGCAGTGTAGCATTGTTTCTGGTTGAGTGAATATTATCCTGCGAGTTCATACAAAACATTTCTTAACAATCCATTGTTTTTGGCCCTTGATTATTGTCTGTGACTGCAAAATAAGCCACCATGCGCCCAAAGAAAGCTTTTCTAGTGCCAGTCCTTTGGTAAAGAAAGTGAGGAACACCATAGAATTAAAGAAAGAAATCGTAGCAAAGTGGAGTCGATAAAGGCTATAGCACCAGCCAGTGATAAAGTGTAGCACTAACAGTGTAGCAAGTAAGTTAAGAGATAGAAAAATGACTACACAAAACTTAACTCCTCCATTGTTTTTTGAGGAGTATAAGGGCACTGAGTCCAGAGCCGCCCTCTGCCAACATCTCCTCCAAGGTAAGTGTAAATATTTCTTATTTATATAAATGTGAATATTTCTTATTTATAAATTAAAGTTTAAATATTTCTTATTTATAAATGATGTACATTGTTTGTGTGAATATTAGTGGTGGCTTTCTGCTGCCGCCGACCACAACAACCGCTTATGGTCAGTGGCCCTTATACCCAACAACAACAACAACACTACCACCAGTCCTTACATTCGTAATGATATGTTTTATTCATTCTCGAGTTTATATCATGTTTCTATGTTATTAATATTGTTTATTATGTCATATTAGATGAATTGTGATAGATAAATAAGCCGTAGAGCTGATATTACTGTCAAATTGAAGCATTTTGTCCTGCCTCACAACAATAAACTCGCCTCCCTCTTTCCTCTCCATAAAGGTAAGTGTGATGTTAAATGTTCATTTATACATGTTATTAGTGCTTTATATTTATTTGTCATTCTTTTCTGTATGTTAATCTATATTTAATCTCTAAAAAAATGTTTTTTGTTAATACTCCTGGGTGTCTGAAACGGATTAATTGAATTTACATTATTTCTTATGGGAAAAATGGCTTCAGTTTTCGTTGGTTTCAGTTTTAGTCGATCCCTCTGGAACGGATTAAGCACAAAAACGGAGGGTTGACTGTACTGAACAACCACGGTGACATCACACATTCTTGTCTAAGGCCTACATTTACTGGGAAATAAGCAAGTAAGTTTATTCAGGTATACACAAATATATTTACATAGATTATCATACATAGCAGCATATGTGTAGAGAACCTAGGATAACCCAAAAAGTTAGACAGAGTGACTTATTTCCCTCTCTCCTACACACTCTAACCTGAGCCTTACTATCCTCATAAAAACTCTCCACTGCTTTCAGTAACCTACCTCCTATTCCATACACCTGCAACATCTGCCACATTGCCCCCCTATCCACCCTATCATACGCCTTTTCCAAATTCATAAATGCCACAAAAAAATGTTTACCCTTATCTAAATACTGTTCACCTATATATTTCACTGTAAACACTTGGTCTACACCCCCCCTACCTTTCCTAAAGCCACTTTGTTCATCTTCTATCCTGCTCTCCGTCTTACTCTTAATTAGAATTAGAACTTTTTTTTTATTTCATTGCAAGTTTACATAGTTTTTGTAATTACAATCATAAACCGAAATGCAAGGAGAGCCACTAACATGTCATGGCATTAAGGGCAGCTTAATTTAATGGCTTATAGACTATGTACTTAATACTAATAGAAATTGATTGAGTTTGTTACCATACACTACCATACACTTTACTTTGTATACTCAACAGACTTATTCATCTATAATTTTTGCACTCTCTTTTGTTCCCTTTGCCTTTATACAAAGGAACAATACACGCTCTCTGCCAATCCCTAGGTACCTTACCCTCTTCCATACATTTATTAAATAATAGCACCAACCACTCCAAAGCTATATCCCCGCCTGCTTTTAACATTTCCATCTTTATCCCATCATTCTACTCACTGCCTCACAAACTTTCCCCACACTCACAACTGGTTCTTCCCACTCCTACAAGATGTTATTCCTCCTTGCCCTATACACGAAATCACAGCTTCCCTGTCTTCATCAACATTTAACCCAACATCAACATTAAACCCAAACTTTGGATCAACAATACTAAGTTTAATGATAGTAGATACTGGGAATGGTAAATAGTAATTAATAAGTTCTTCAGTTTGGAAACCTAATAAATCATCAACTGGAACTTTTGTAAACAATGAAGTATCATCAAAATTAACCATATTATTAGCTCCATAGGTTCAGTTTCCTATAAATTATCTAAATGGCTAGTAGAAATTTTGAGCCCAATTGTTGGAAAAAAATTATAATTTTAATGTTAAAAACAATATGCAATTAGTGGATAAATTAAAGAACTTGACTGATTTAAATGATTTCAATATGGTTAGTTCTGATGCTATATTCTTGTTTACGAAAGTTCCAGTTTATGATTGATTAAGTTTCCTATGTGAAGAACTTATTTATTATTTGTTCCCCCTGACACATTTTTCCCTGTCTCTTAGTGTAAACATAGAGCCCCTGCTTTTCATTAGGGGAATGTTGCCAAGTCTTTGCTTTCATAGAGAGTGATTAATAATAATAATGATAATAATATTTTTTATTGTGACATGATACAGAGGTGTACATAGTTATTGATATAAATGGGGTGTACATGCCAAAAGCCCCTAATATGCAGAGCATTGTGGGCATTCTTAAAATTAATTAACTATAGACTAAATGGTAAAAAATATAGTAGACAATTTATTTTGAACTTAAGTTGAACGTAATGCAATTTATTTTATCAGATCAAATAAATTAAAACAATTGTATTGCAATAACAGTTTATATGGTCATTAGATGAGTTACAAAAAGTACAAGAGAGTGGATTATTTTATTTGTTAATGCTATAGAAACAAAGTTAGCTAAGTATGCATTATTTATAATAGGTTTATACATTTAAGTGATTAATTAACTTTGTAGGTAATGTTAAATATTGTGTATTTAGTTTTGGGTGAGTAGGTGGTTTTTCAGCAGTGTTTTGAATTAAGGTACAGGCAGGGTTTCTTTGGCAATCATGGGTAATGAATTCCAAATTTTTGGGTCTTTAATGTGCATTGAGTTTTTACATAGTGTTAGATGGACACTGGGAACATCAAAGAGTGATCTGTGCCTTGTGTTATGGTCATGTGTCCTGTTAAGGTTGGTAAGAAGTTTGAGTGGTGGGTTAATATTTGAGTTTAGTGTTCTATGTATGTAATAGGCACAGTAAAAAGTATGGATGTCTTGTATGGTGAGTAAGGTTAGATTTTTGAATAATGGTGAAGTATGTTGTCTGGAGTGGGAATTTGTTATCATTCTGACTGCAGCCTTTTGTTGTGTTATTAATGGTCTGAGATGAGTTATTGTTGTTGAGCCCCATGCGCAGATTCCATAGGTGAGGTAGGGGTAAATGAGTGAGTGATATAGGGTAAGGAGAGCTGGTTGTGGAACACAGAACCGTATCTTGGATAGTATTCCTACGGTCTTGGAAACTTAGAAATTTGTTGTATATGTGTTTGGAATTTGAGGCCACTGTCAAGATGGATTCCTAAGAATTTTCCCTCTGTGAGTTTTGTGACAAGAGACCCGTTTATCATTATGTGTACCATTTGTAGCTCTGTTTCCAAACTGAATGAAATAGATTTTATCAATATTGGGAGTAAGCTTGTTAGTCATCATCCAGGTAGATATTTTCTGCAATTCAGCATTTACAGTGTTGGCAAGTATGTCTGGGCTTGGGTGAGGGAAGACGTATGTAGTGTCATCTGCAAATAGTATGAGTTTGAGCAGTTGAGATGCATTTGGTAGGTCGTTTATGTAAATGAGAAAGAGAAGTGGGCCAAGAACACTTCCCTGTGGGACACCAACTGTAATAGTTTGCATGGTAGAGCTAGCTCCATTTGTGTACACATATTGGCTTCTGTTGCTAAGATATGATTTTAGGTAGTTGAGGGAGTGCCCTCTCATACCATAGTGTGATAATTTTACGTGTAACAGATCATGGTCAACTGTATCAAAAGCTTTACATAAATCAATGAAGATTCCCAATTGGATTTCTTTTTTCTCAAGAGCGGTGTATATTATTTCTAGCATGTGTATAATAGAATCATTTGTGTTTTATTTGGCCTGAATCCAAACTGACAGTGGTTGAGTACGTTGTGGGAGATGAGGTTGGAATAGATCTGCCTATGAATTAATTTTTCAAAGATTTTGGACAGAAGGGGTAGGTTAGATATCGGCCTATAGTTATTCAGGTCTGTTTGATTTCCTTTATGTATGGGGGTAACCCTCACTATTTTGAGTATTGATGGGAAGGTGGAGGATTCTCGTGTTTATTATCATGTATCGTTCTCACCTGCATTTCAGGAATATAAATCAAGGGACTTCAACCATTACCAGTAATTTAGGTGCTTTATCGTACTTATATGTGTCGTGAAGCTCTCTGTACATTCTCCAGGTTAGCAATTTTGCCTGCCTTGAAGGGGGCAATTAGTGTACAGCAGTATTCCAGCCTAGAGAGAACAAGCGATTTGAAGAGAATAATCAGTGGCTTGGAGTCTTTAGTTTTGAGGGTTCTCATTATCCATCCTATCATTTTCCTAGACGTTGAGGTAGATACATTGTTGTGATCTTTGAGGGTGAGATCCTCTGAGGTGAGATCCTCCCAGGTCCTTCAGATTAGTTTTTCACTCTCTTGTATGGTTAGAATTTGTTTAATACCTTGATACAGTTATAATTACCGCAAGTTTTCAATATCTGAGTAGTTGAAATTTCTCTTCATTGAACTTCATATTGTTTTCTCAAGCTCATTTAAAGATTTGGTTGATGTCCACCTGGAGTCTTGCGGTGTCTTCGAAGGAGGACATTGTCATGGCAATTCAGGCGTGATCCACAAAAGACGGAGCAATGGCTTACATCTATCTATGTCAGATATGAGGATGAGAAACAGGATTGGAGCAAGTACTGTGTCAGTATGGGCTGAGTGTTTGAGGGGAGAGGACGTGTGTGTTGAGTGGGGTCCTAGGCTAGGCCTTCTATCTCAGGACTGCTTATTTCACTCGACTGATAACTCATCATGCAACTCATATCGTTGGATCGCAGCTGCATTGTTGCTGGAACTCCTATGTGTGAGCTGTGACTAGTGATCTACCTAGTGAAACGCAGTGTTGGCTTGAAGTGGCTCAAGAAGGCCTATCTTCACTACCCCTCGCCTGCCTCCTCCCCTCCTTCCTCGATTTGGAACTCATCCATTCGCCTCTATTTACCTATGGTCTAGAGGCGGATCTTGCCGGCCCACATAAGTGCCTGAGTGCCCCTGTCAGTCCTGCCAGCATTCCACGATTTCTCCCTCATGCTTCTTAAGAATGTGTCTCCTGTGTGCATATTTGCCTGCTACAAGCAAATCTCCAAGTGGTTCACATGGGTTTAGCTAGCACATTCAAGCAGGCTTGAAAATAAAACTCAAAGCCAGCCAGGACAAAGGGGATTAGCCTGCAGTTACAGCTGTACTGACCCCCAGCACATCTATGTAAACGTTCTGCAGTGTTCCTGCCATACCAGTGTTTTTCCTGCATCGAGAACACAAAGCCAGCAAGCCAGCCCAGGTAGTCCAAGCCAGCTCTGCCAAGGAAGCCAGTGTGAAATCTGCCTCCATTGTGTCTGCATTGCTTTGCATTACCAGTAAAATGCCGGTAAAAGCAAACTTTTACCTAGTGGCTTAGTGTGGGGTGATAAGCCAGATGGATTTAAAGAGTGAGTAATGTTAGGGAGAGCAGAGTAGCTGTGTTGCTACCACCATCACCCACATATCTCTCTGCTTGTACATTCCACCACCGCTCACAGACCAGGTGAAGAAAGAAGATACGTATTTTGAGCGCCGACAACAAGGCTGAAGGCTCTGTGAGTCGTCAGAATGCGCATATTCATTCCAAAGAAGTCGCCTCCTGTGAAGACAGTTATGTAGTTGGTGCACGGGTCGCCAGTTACACCCCAGAGTAACTATGCCAACTTTCTTTCACCTCTACACTAGAATTATTTCTGACCTTCAGCAACAGTGTTTCGCTTTATAGACAGTTAACTGTCATTTGTCAGCCTGTATTAAGACTTTAAAAGGCTCAGAGTTTATTCCAGTGTAGTGACTCCTTACATATACGTATTAACTCAGTGTAATACATTCTCCGATCAGTGTAACTGAACTATTAAATACGGTTACACAATTAAGTTGGTTGTCCTAGTGTTGTGCTGTGTTTTCTAATACATTTTCCCATTCAGACTGAAACTTGACTGTTAAATTCCTAGAAGTATGTATTTCAAATTGCACTATTCATCTGTGCTGTGAGTGTAACTTATGCTATTTTTATAACATTAAGTATATTTTGTTCAGGTGTAATATTATTGCATTTTTACTGTGATATTTTCATGATGTTCAGTTTCATGAATACTTTCTCTCTTGAGTAATTCGGTTTCCTTTAAACTGTGATACACAAGAGTCAGCCTGTTAAGGTAGGGGCGAGACGTTTCAATGTTTTTTATTTTGCTAAAATTTCAATGGGAATTTGTCTGTGAATTAAGCATCATTTGAAACCTAGATACTGTGTTTTTAGTGACATTTTGCCTACTAAATAGAAAAAAAATATTAGTGCCCTATTTGACAGGGCTTAGGGCAATACTGCTCCTACAAAATTGGTAAGACATACAATGTTAAAGTTGAAATCAGATGCAAGACGAAGAGTTAGGTTTTTGAATTAGAGAGAGTCGGTAGCTTACTGTCAATAGATTGCATTATAAAAAATTTGAAATACGTTTTTTTTTTTTAATTTGGTTGTGAAACAAAAAATCAGTAATAACAAACCGTAAAACATATCGCAAGCTCTCCCTGTAATTCAATAGAACCATTATTCCTCAATAACCTACGGAAGAATCATGATGCTCTGATAAATGCTCTTTGCATGAGAGGTATTATAATGTCAATAACTTATTCCTGAGATATTGAAAATTATGTTTGTGAAAATATCTAGGGAAATGGCACGCCAAACTTCAGCACACTATAATCCCACCTTCTCAAGGGAAGCCAGAAGGCTACTGAGGTGCGTCCACCACGGCTCACCCACTACACTCCTCACACAAGTTGCCATGTACTGTATTTCAAGTGAAAAAATCATAAAAATCTCAACATTTCCTCTTCCCAAGAGAAATAATCGAAAAAAATACTTTTTAGTATAAACATACTTAGAAATATGATAGAAAGAAGCAGATTGCATCAACATGTTGCCAGAATAATGCACTATTTTTTGGTAAGAAAACATATTATTCCATAATTTTCGATTTCAATATTTTTTATCACTCAAACCGTCTCGCCCCCCCCCTTAACATCTATTTTCCTTGCTATCTCATCTAGTGGGTTTAGCGCCTAGTTAAGATTTGCAATAGTAACAATTTGCAATCATTATATTTCTACCTATACATTTTGTAAATTGGTTTTGATTATTTGTTAAGTGCTGTAGTTTGGAGTAATTTTTTTTTTATATTTTATTGAAATCTGCGTATACAAACACATGACATATATATTACCTTGTACATAGGAACTTCCCAATACCAAAACAGCTTCAAGAAACTTCCCCACACCAAATGCATAGTACCAAATATAATATTACATCACACTCCATGGTTCCTTCCTTTTCGCTATAACAGACGAATATATACCAACCAATCAATAAGTTCTACGTGAACGACACATGACATTTGGACATTTGGATTACGATTACGACACAGACACAGACTTTTGACATGACATCGAGTCTTCACGCTGCCGCCGTCGAGAGAGGTCGTCGTCTGCGCTCCTGCTCTGAACACTGATTCCAAAGTTGTTTTTGGGTTATCCTGAGTAATTCTCGACCAGAGCTGAGAGGAAGTTAGTTTGATATCTTTATTATGCACCCCATACCCATCCTGTGGGCGGTAGTCAAAAGATTACAGAGGTACATAATGGGTCCAGGGACTGGACCCCAAAGTTATGATAGCTGAGCAAGCTGAGAGGAACACTTGCTTGCTGTCACTTCGAGCACCATCCCTTCAAGAGCCCCATCCCTTCAAGAGCACCATCCCTTCAAGAGCACCATCCCTTCAAGAGCACCATCCCATCAAGAGCACCATCCCTTCAAGAGCCCCATCCCTTCAAGAGCCCCATCCCTTCAAGAGCCCCATCCCATCAAGAGCCCCATCCCTTCAAGAGGGTAAGGCGGTGACTAGCCTGCTTGTTCCCCCCCTCAACCCCCACCATACCCCCACCTTATCCTGCCCCAACCAACCCCACCCATCACCCAAACCACTACACTGACCTATCCACAGAACACTCTCCTCACACTGCTGTCCTTCTGACTTTCCTGTCATCTTATTTTTCGGCAACTTCGTCTTTTGGCGATTTAAAACAAGGCATTTTGACCATCCTGTAGCCTGTGTGTTTTTTAAAATCCGGTCGATCTTTGCCTTGGGCCCCGTCCCCCTCACGTCCTCGAGGGTAGGCTATCTTAGGGGCCCCGTCCCCCTCACCTCCTCGAGGGTAGGCTATCTTAGGGGCCCTGTCCCCCTCACCTCCTCGAGGGTAGGCTATCTTAGGGGCCCATCCCCTCACCTCCTCGAGGGTAGGCTATCTTAGGGCCCCATCCCCCTCACCTCCTCGAGGGTAGGCTATCTTAGGGCCCCATCCCCTCACCTCCTCGAGGGTAGGCTATCTTAGGGGCCCCATCCCCCTCACCTCCTCGAGGGTAGGCTATCTTAG
The DNA here is from genome assembly GCA_009830355.1 of Cherax destructor. NCBI lineage: Eukaryota > Metazoa > Arthropoda > Malacostraca > Decapoda > Parastacidae > Cherax > Cherax destructor. The sequence goes on along the minus strand of WNWK01018732.1, from coordinate 12,558 downwards.
GGGCCCCATCCCCTCACCTCCTCGAGGGTAGGCTATCTTAGGGGCCCCGTCCCCTCACCTCCTCGAGGGTAGGCTATCTTAGGGGCCCCGTCCCTCACCTCCTCGAGGGAGCTATCTTAGGGCCCCGTCCCCACCCCTCGAGGGTAGGCTATCTTAGGGGCCCGTCCCCTCACCTCCTCGAGGGTAGGCTATCTTAGGGGCCCCGTCCCCCTCACCTCCTCGAGGGTAGGCTATCTTAGGGGCTGACCTTCGTAAGTCAGCTGAAGTAGGATGTCAGTTTCACAGGAAATTATTTTCTTTACAGCATATTATCTGAGGCAGCTTTAACCTAACAGGGCATCATGCCTAATATAAAAGTCAGACTTCGTGTCACTGGTGACAAGAAGTCCAAAAAAGAAATACTTGACTGCATTCGCAGTAAGGCCACGGTGGCACCAGTGGATATCTTTGATACCTATGCTGGTGCTATACTACTGCTCTCCTCGGAAGAGGAACTACTCCACCTACTAAAGAGAAATGTTCTTGACAAACTCTCCAATGACGGTGTCACTCCCATTCCCCCTGACAACTTCCAGGCACAGCACTGTGTTCGTTGCACGCATCAACAGCATCATGCGTGAGTATACTGCGAATGAACTCGTTGAGGAGATCAACCGGGAAAATGAGTTCAAGGTTCTCAATGCATACAAATTCAACAGGAATGCGGCCAACCAACAATCGCTGAAGCTCATTCTTGAGACTCCTGATGAGGCCAAGCTTGTTTGTGAACAAGGCCTGAAATGTTTTGGCATGAAATGCACAGCTGATCAAGTGAGTATGGAAAGGTTTGTCTCAGTTACCCAATGCTACAGATGCTACCAGTTTGGACATAACACCAACAAATGCAACAAGGAGCAAACCATCTGCAGTATCTGTGCTGGAGAACATGTTCATAGGGAATGCGCCAACAGGAGCAAACCCAAGTGCATCCTCTGTGGAGATAAGCACCACGCTGTCTCCCCTGGCTGCCCCGCCAGGAAGGCTGCAATTCAGAAAATCCTGGACAACAGAAAGCCAGCACTGACCAACAGACCCACTGCCCAGTCACCTCCCATTGTGTCCCAAGGAGCCTTCCCCAACCTACCAAGCTCTGGCAGTGCCCCCACTGCTACCTCTCCATCCAACAATGCCAGTGCCCCCACTGCTACCTCGCCAACCAACAATGCCTGGAACCAACCCAACTCCCACCCACCCCATCCCACCCCACCCCATCCTACTCCTAGCCCACCCCAAGCCCAAGGCACACCTTTCTACCCTATTCCCCCTGGCCCCATCCAAGAGGGAGTAATGAAGAGCACTGCCTTCTTTTTGTTAGCAAAGGACCTGGCAAAGGGTGATGACCGGCTCTGCTGCACCCTCCTCAATGCCTTGTTTGAAGCCAATGGTTCCCCAGCCATACAATACCCTGACATAGTGCGATCTCATATGGGATCCTCCCCACAAACTCTGGCCCCTACCCAACCAGCCCCTCGCAGGGAAGTGACGATCCCGGCACCTGCTACACAAGCTGTTGCACAATCTACCGCCTTTGAGGCTCACCAAACTGACCACACAGGTCCGGAACTCACCGCCAATGAGGCTGACCTAACTGACCACACAGGTTCAGAACCCATCGCCATTGAGGCTGACCAAACTGACCGCCCAGGCTCCAACGCTACTCAGAGGGAGACAGCCATTGGGCAACTAGCCTGTCTTGACGAGCTAGACCTCCACCAACGAGACCCAATATCCCCTATCTCAAACAACGACAGTTCCGAGACCCCAGTACATCAGGGGGACACAGACTCTGACGTGAGTTCGGGATCAGAGAATGAGTCTGATTTGTCACATGATGTTACCATCACCAACAGCAGCGATGAAGCCTCTCTATTCTCGCAGGTAAACACCCAAGAGTACACCCTCCCTCCCCCTCTGAAACACCCTGGCAGGCGCAACCATCCCTATCGGGACTGCACCTCCAAACGTCCCTCCTCTGCTTGCAGCAATACACCTAAACACGTAAAATAATGGGGATCACAATTCTGCAAATCAACATTCACCACTTCTTCAACAACCGCTACCTTCTTGAAATAGAGTTGTGCAACCACAACCCAGACATTATCCTCCTCAACGAAACAGCAGCCAGACCTGACCAACACATAAAACTCCCTGGTTACTCAACACTCGAGAAATCCAGAGGGCCATATAGTGGAGTAGCCATCCTAATGAAGTGGGGATACTAATTCCGCAACATCCATGACGAAGAGGACAACATCCTAGCAATAGAACTGCTGACCTCATATGGCCGACTCGTAGTGTGAACAGGCTACTTTCCCCCCAGACAGCCGTACATAGAGTCTATCCCCATCCACAGGTTACTCAGTCGAAATGTCCCTACAGTCCTCGCAGGGGATTTCAATGCCCACCACCCCGCTCTCTTTAACTGTGGCGCCGCCCTCCCGCAGGGTGACCACAAAGGGAAACAACTCTTCAACCTAATGGCGGCAAGAAATCTATCATTTCAGGGCCCATTCTTTAAATCATATGTGGGCCCCCACCCAGGGACACCTGACGTAGTACTCACCAACAGGGACTGCGACCTGTTCCACTGCAAAGTGTCCCGGGCGGCAACGTCGGCTCTGACCATATCCTGTCATAATTAAGCTACAATCCACCCCATTCCGCACACCATCCCCCAAAACCCAACCTGAAAACACTAGGCTTCGACCCCTTCAGGGACTACCTAGCAAACGACCCGACTATTCTTCTTGACAACCAACCCTCCACTGCAATAGATGTGGCGATCGCCTCCCTGCACGAAAGAATCACAGAGGCCACTGAAGCATGTTGCCAACCAACCACCTCCAGGGTTTACCAACAGTACAAACCAACCAGGGAAATAAAAGACAGCATGAACAATTACCAAGCTGAATGCAGAAGGAACCTCCTCTCAGGCCAGCCCACTCGCGAGGTACTCCTAAGAATGAGAAGGGAATTAATAACCCTAATCACCCAGCACAAAAGAGACCTATGGAAATACCTTGTGCTTCAAGCTAATCAGTATAAGCGCCAACCAGAACGATTCTGGAGCAAGATCCGCAGACTACTGGGGGCTAAGCACTCACCCACTCAACTCCTCACACACTCATTCACTAATGAGGATGGCGAGGATGTGACCACCTTGCTCGAGGACCCACAGGATCAAGTTAATTTGATGTGTGAGGTGTGGAAGAAAATTCTCTCTCACGATGTCAGCAGAAGATTTAACAACAACCACTACCTGTGGGTCAATCAGTGGCGTGACGAAAACTGGGAAGACTTCCAGCCAATACTAACAATTGATACATCTTCTCGGGAACCAGAGCACCCTCTCACAAGGCCAATCATCCTTAAGGAAATGACCCAAGTCATTGGACGAATGAGAAATAAGGCCCCTGGCCCCTCAGGCATAACAGTAAAACAGATAAAATACCTACCCCGTAATTGCAAGATGTCCCTATTAAACATCTTAAATGCTATCCTGGCGTCTGGCCACTTCCCTACATCATTCAAAACAGCTAAGATGATCTTCATCTCAAAACCCAATAAGGACACCCGTAACCCAGAAAATTACAGACCTATCTCTCTACTCGAAGTCGCTGGCAAAGTCTTCGAGAAAATCATTTCCAATAGACTGAACTACTACATTGAATTCAATCACCTCTTCTCCGAAAAACAGTATGGTTTCAGATCCACCGTGGAATGCAGCATGCTATAACATCATCTATGATGCTGCTGATAGCCTGAGGAATCAAGGACACCTGGCCCTAATTGCAACGAGGGACGTTCACAAAGCCTTCGACAGCCTCTGGCACGATGGGCTTATATTCAAACTTGCTGATCTACCAGATCATAACTGGACCTTTCTCAGTCTCATATTCAACTTCCTAACAGACAGAAGAATCATCCCCAACTTTAATGGCAAATCTGCGTACCACAAGGCTCATGCCTTAGCCCCATACTCTTCAATATCTATGTAAATGACCTCCCGCAACCAGAACATAATGACACCATCATCACCCAATTTGCAGACGACGTGATTCATGTAGTGTCATCCGCCCCCATAACAGGTGCAACAAAATACAGGAGAGTAATAGCGAAAATGAATGAGGAATTACGAAGAACAGCTAATTGGGAGAAAAAGTGGAGAATCACAACTAACCCAGAAAAAGTCCTCATTAGCACCATTGGCTGTCTCCCATCAACCATAGAAGACAAAGGAGGTATCTCCATAAGAGGATCACGGGTCGATATCAGAAACCCTAACAAAATCCTGGGATATGAGATCAACAGATTACTTAATTAACTCCACTTCTCACATCTTTAAAAAAGTGAAACTAGCTAAAGCCCGCCTCAGCCAACTATTCAGATTCAAAGAAGCACCCCCCCCACATCAAGAAGCACCTCTATAAGATGGTGATCAGACCTCTGTTGGAATACCCTTGCGTACCCCTATCACTAACAACTAAAACCAACAGGCTGCGGCTCCAACGAGTCCAGAACAAAGCCCTCCGCTTTATCACTGGGACCAGATTAAGGGACAGAATCAGAACTGAAGACCTACATGTACAACAAGAACTCGATGCAATTAATGTAAGGATAGATAAACTAGCGAAAAGACAGCTATACGACATGCAAGAACTATATGTACCTGATAGAGAAATCCCCCCAACCAGTAAACACAACCGACTATGTCATCACCACACCTCCCCACCGAACCCAAAGAATGACTCTGCAACAAAGAGTTAGGCGCTACATTCACAATGACAACTACCCACGGCCAAGAATCCTGATTGATCTCCTCATCGAACCAGAAGAGTGGGTACCACCAGACCCAGTCTATGTTCAACAACATAGATAAATACTCTCCATTTATGGGTGACCTACCTTTTCCAAACTACATCTTACAACTACCATTGTAACACCTACGAACTTCCTATTTTAGGACACCACCTCAGAAACTGCTTGAACAACTCCGGGCTAGCCACAAACAACATCAAAAGCCCAGCAACTACCACCTGTTGAAACTTCTCGTCCAGCACCGGGCTACCCACCATCAACATCGAAAGCCCAGAAACTACCACCTTTTGCGGCAGCCTTTCCCGAAAAAAAAAAAAAAAAAAATACTACAAATAGTATGCATTCTCCCAACTCAGTTGCATGCTGTGATACAGCAGTATACCTGTGTGCAACTGATGGGTTGAGGGCATATCCTCCTCATAAAATTTACTTATGTATAACTCTACATACACACACACTTATTATGTTGCGCCAAAGTGGATAGGCCACTTACCTTTATAACCCTAACCTCCCCTTCCCCCCTCCCACCTATTTCCCAATTTCCATCCTTACCCATCCTTCTTCCTTCCCCATCTTACCGACGCTCAGGTCAATCAAGCTCCAAGCTCTACGTGAACGCTTCAAGGCACACCAGAAACAACTACAATCTCATCCTAGTACAGCACCCCTCAAGGTGTTACGCATGGTTATGCCATAAGACAAACATAAAACCACAAAACAACGACCACACAAGGAATGACAGGCTAGATACATATTACCCATGACACAATCGTATATAAAATACATATATACCTTCCCAGCCATGGGATACATTAAACACAATATATACCTGATAACTACATATCCTTCCTATTTCCCCAAAATTCTTGCAACCACCAAGCCCCATATATTTAAGGCCACCTTTAGTATACTTCTGACCTATACACAAACATATGATATAACAAATATAGACAAGAAGAGGTATACACTTTTATATAGAACTACCCATATACCCCCCATGCATACAATTTCCCTTGGACACAATCCCAAAACAAGAACAACACACACACACACACACACACACACACACACACACACACACACACACACACACACACACACACACACAAGAAGACCGCAGACGGAGTACAGCCTAGGGGGCCAGAGACTGCAAACTCAATCAAGGAAAAGATCTTGGGGTGAGTATAACACCAGACACATCTCCTGAGGCGCACATCAACCAAATAACTGCTGCAGCATATGGGCGCCTAGCAAACCTAAGAACAGCATTCCGACATCTTAATAAAGAATCGTTCAGGACCCTGTACACTGTGTACGTTAGCCCATATTGGAGTATGCAGCACCAGTTTGGAACCCACACCTAGCCAAGCATGTGAAGAAGCTCGAGAAAGTGCAAAGGTTTGCAACAAGACTAGTCCCGGAGCTAAGGGTATGTCCTACGAGGGAGGTTAAGGAAATCGACCTGACGACACTGGAGGACAGGAGAGATAGGGAGACATGATAACAACATATAAGATACTGAGAGGAATTGACAAAGTGGACAGAGACAGAATGTTCCAGAGATGGGACACAGCAACAAGGGGACACAGATGGAAGTTGAAGACTCAGATGAATCACAGAGATGTTAGGAAGTATTTCTTCAGTCACAGAGTTGTCGGGAAGTGGAATAGTTTAGGAAGCGATGTAGTGGAGGCAGGCTCTATACATAGCTTTAGCAGAGGTATGATAAAGCTCATGGCGGGGAGAGTGACCCAGTAGCGGCCAGTGAAGAGGCGGGGCCAGGAGCTTTGACTCGACCCCTGCAACCACAACTAGGTGAGTACAACTAGGTGAGTACACACACACACACACACACACACACACACACACAAAATGTTACATATTTCTTATATAATGATCTCTGCATTTCAACACAAAACACAGAAAACACAAACATAAGAAAAACAACTTACTCCATTAATGACCTTACACAGAAGGCCCAAAATAAAAGATGAACATCAATGATTATACAAACCATGTATGCATTCTAATCCAAAATCGGAACCAACCTTCGGCACAGAAGGTTCTCATACTCAGAGATGTACTGAAGCACAAACTACCCCAGCCTCTTCCCCACTGATCTACACCCTCCCCACCTAACGGCCTTCCACCTAAAAACCCACCTAACCCCCCCTTACCTACCATCTACACATTCCCCACTACTTTACCTATCCCCGATCACCACCCCTAACCCATCCCCCCTCCTTCCCCCACTAACCTCTCCCCTCCCCACACCCCTTAACCCATGCACTGTCATCTCTGGATAAGGCTGCGAGAAAGCCCCATCCCGCGCCCGACCATATAATTCCTATTCCTACACTTAGTCCTATAAAATGCCCACCCAATGCCCCAATACGTGCCCTCCTCCTCTTCCCCTACAACTCCATGAAATATAAACATAATCCAATACCAAATAAGACAACCCTGCGTATGCTGTCCGAAGACTGCCCCAGATCCAAACTCAGCGCCCTCAGAACCGAAACCTTTTCCCCACCTGTCGTAACACCCCCAAACCATTCTCTCACCTCCTGCAATCCAGCACAAAAATAAACGACATGATATGCCGTTTCCAGCCGCACACCTACTGCAAACCCCATCGGCTACCAACCCCATGACGTATAATTGAGCTCTAGAAGCCAAAACCCCTGCAAAACCTATTCCTACCTCTCGCACCCTAGGATGTAACTTAGCTTGAAACCACCTCCATATTCCTTGCCAATCATACAGGGATAAACCCCTCCCCTGCACCTCCCTCCCCTCCAAGCCCAACCTATCCAACCTACTAACCCTACTCGTCCCCGGCTCTTTCATCACCATTAACCCTCGTAAAATTGCCTCACATACCAAAATATCCTTCCTCCCCCACCACCTGCACACCTCCTTCATTACTAACCCCACTCTTCTTCCCCCCCCCCTCCACGCATCAGAAATTCATGCTCACAAACACACTTCGTAATCTACACCTCAACAGTATCAACCCTATCCCTCCCCACCTCGTCTTGGTTTCCACTACCTCCCTACTCAGCCAGTGTCTCCCATGCCCCCAAACGAACCTCAAAACATTACTCAACAAACGTTGCACATCCACCTCCAAGAGAGGATATACCACCGCCCTAAACCATAATTTGCTATACACCAACACATTTATAACAATAACTCTTTGCATTAATGTCACCTCTCCCACTCCCAGCCCCTCATCCTTCCAATTGCCGCATCCACTACCGTCCTTGAATTCACCTCCCGCGCCACTACCGCATCTGCACTAAAAACTATACCACATATCTTAATCATTTCTACACAATTCCAACCCCTCCACGACCCCAACGTTCCCCCAGACCAACTTCCTACCTCCAATAATTGACTTTCCCCTATTAACCTCATCCCTGTTCCTCCCAAAACGTTCTATCAAATCATTCAACTTACTCAATTGCCACTCCTTCCTAACCAACACCGTGGTATCATCAACATAACCAACCATACCACCCACCACCTCCATCTCCTCAGACCCAACCCTCAACCCCGCCTCTACCAATCTGTAAAAAGGATCCTGCAAAGTGAAAGGATCTGCGACAGAGGACAACCCTGTCGCAGACCCTCTGCATATCCACTGCCCTTCCCACCTTCCCATTAATCTGCACTCGTAATAACGCACCTGCATACAATGTTTCAACCCACCTTACTACCCTTCCCCAAAACCCTGCCTCTCCAATATTGCTAATAACATTTCTCATCAACCCTGTCATATGCTCTCTGCCAATCCAATCCTAACACCCCCTCCTCACTTTCTTCAATAAACTGCTTAATACGCTGATGCCCTGTACGAATACTCCTTCCAGGCACCCCAAATTGACCCTCATGCAAAACTCCACCTAAACCCTCTTGATCCTATTTGCCAAAAATCTTTGCAAAAATTTTGTAATCCGCCGTCAACAAAGCCAGACCCCTATAATCACTTAAGCCCTCAGGAGAATCACCCTTCGCCACTAATACTACTACCCCAGTCCTCTTGATTCCCCATGAAACCATCCTCCTCAACCCATTAAACAACCTCACAAGAACCCCTTTTAAAACCTCCCAATGAGTTAGTACAAATCCCCGGCAACCCATCGATCCCAGGTGACTTCCCAACCTCAAACCCTGCACGGCTTCCCAAACATCCTCCTCCAAAATTCTGCCCCACACTCTCTTCCCTCCTCCACACTCAAGAATTCCCATCCCCTCATCCACCTGATTAACCTTCCCTTCCTGTATTGAACACGAAACCATCTTTCCGCGTATCCCCCCATACCCTCCGTCGTTCTCAAAACCCTCCCTCCTGATACCCATCCACCTCCTCCACTTTCAAAGACGAAATTAACATCCCTCCTATGTTTCTCAAAAGTCCTTAAAACCACCTTTGAAGCCTTATTTCCATAAAACCTCCCCCCATACCACTCCTAACATGTAAGGCATGAAACCGTCCTCCTGTAAATCCCGTAACCTACCCCTCAATTCCACCACCTCTGCCGTTCTCCTCCTCCCAATCCCCGCCTGACAATCACGTAACACCCCTCAAATTTTCTGATCCCAAACCTACTCTGCTATCTCCCCTACCACCCACCCAAAACTTCCTAATTTCCTTCCCCCATCTCATCTGACAACCCCATTTGACACCCCCTCCCCCTTCCACACACCTCCCCACCACTCTTCGAACATCTCAGCCCCCTTCCCTCTTCAATAATCTCGTATTCACTTCCAATAACTCTTATACACACTCACCGCCCCGTCCCACCCCCTTCAAACAACACTCCCCTATGATCTGAAAAACCCACATCGACACATTCCACCCTCCGAACATCCACCGCCCTTGTCACATATATTCTGTCCAGTCGTGCTGCATAATCTTTCCTCACAAAAAGTATATTCCACTATTCCTCCCCGTCCCCACCACATCTACCCTCCCACTGCCCCCAACACACCCTCAACGATCCCAACACACACCCCACCTCGCGGCTCGACGTCTCTAATCCGAATCCACAATTCCAACCCAGCAATTATAGACACTTGGGGCAAACCTCAGACAGCATACGCCAACTCATTGTTTACAAAATCATCCTTTAGTCTCCTATTGCTTATAGCTGGCATATATACTCCCAGGAAACTCACCTGTACTCCACCCCAATCCCCGTTTCTCAACTATTCTACCACCCACATCCTCCCAAGACTCCAAAGTGAATGGACTTAACTCACTGACTCCTACCAACCCCCTCCCCTTTAAACCCCTTGCATCACACGCAAAATCCTATACCCCTTTATAGCTAGCTCATTACCCTTTCTATAATTATGCTCCTGACAAAAGAAAACATCAACTTTCCACCTCCGCAAAGTAACTCCACCCACTTACGTTTCACCTCATTCCTGAGGCCATTCCATTAATTGTTACACACCTGAAACGTAAGATGGGTTTGCCCTTTGGCTTCAGTACTCTTTTTCCAATATCATATGTCCTTCTCCATCCTTCCCCTCCTACCCCTCCCATCCTCCTTCACTTCCTAGCCCCCCCATTACCCTTTAACCTACCTCCTTTCCCTGCACCACATCTGCCCACACTTTTTTCCCAGGCCTTTGTGCAGCTGTCAACAAGTCATCCTCAGACTCCTCCCCGGCCTTTCCTGACTCCCTTTCTCCTTATTAACTCCATTTCCTCTTCCTATGAACCTCTGCTACTACCACAGATACCTGAGCGTTACGTTATTCACTTCCCTACACATATCATTCTCAACAACAGCCTCATTTTGATCATTTTGGAATCACCCTGCCCCAAAACAGAAACTGCTTCCATCGACAAAGGATCTCCTGTATGAACTCTCGTAGTTCCTTCAAAATCTCTGCCTCCTCCCAGCATCCCTGATGATCAGCAACAGACGCCGTACTGTGTTCCTCTGATGCCACAGATGACACTTTACCCTCGCCTCCCATCTGCCCATCCACCTGCTCCACCTCCTCGCTCCATGACTGATGCACCATGCCCTTTTGCCCCATCCCACACGGTCTTCTGTCGGAATTGTTGAAGCCTCCTCTGTTCTCACGTCATCGTCCCACTCTCGCCTCACATCCGTCTTCCTTCGATCAATCCGCCGCCAGGTGTCCCTGTTGTCCGCATAACCGACAGGTGCGAGCCTGCCCAACATATGTAACATACACCTGCATGCGGAAACCAGTCATTATTAATAAGAAGGGATAGCCTCGACGTAACGTCATCTTGACGGAATACGTCCCCTCCAACATCCAGCATAGGGCCCATTCTTCACCTGCCAACAGTTACTGCATGAACAATGCCATATTTCTGCATGGCTTCAAAATGTCACATTCTCCCACCTCAAAAGGCACGTTTTCAACTTCACCCACTTGTAAGTGGCTACACATCATGGACACATACCCAAGGCCTGATAACACCACCAGCCTCTTGTCCTGAAACGATCCACGATCCTGTGATATGCCCGAACACGCAAACTTCACAAATACCTCGCCCCATTAAGGGATATCCCATACCAATGGTACACCCAGCACATCAGAACGCAGGTAGAACAATATCCATGTTGGACGGGTACACTGCTCCCAGTAGAATTTTCCAACAGTATTAACCTCCTCCTGTAGCCATCCGCCATGACAGTGAAAAAAAATTTCACGATGCCCACCAGAGGTCACAACGAGCACCCGCACAAACCAGGGCTGGGCGTTGAATGTTTGGAGTAATTAACAGTATTGCAGTGTTTGGAACTCTCCAGAAGACTGTGGACCGGTGAATGACCGAAATGGCACTGGACCCGAGCCACTACAATATTGCCTTTGTCATGAGGTGAATGTCCCTTGACCCTTCTATACACCAGTATCCTTAACCCATCGCCAGTGGAAACTGCTGTGTCAGCTATGGATAGATGATGGTGTTGAAGACATAATGATGGGAAGGCAGATTTGAAACATATTTTTTGTAAACACTCGGAAAAAGGAACGAGGCTTCCAGGAAAAGTTTGCTGCAAGCAATGAGGGGGCCACACCCTCCCAAAGCTGTCAGGTTAGATTTCCTAACAACCGTCAAGAGATCAAGTGTAATTGGTTTTAAAGCTAGTGTAGACAACCAAGAAAACGATCAAGTTTCTTCATGATGGAATAACTACGTATTTGTGCCTAATGATTCAGCATTTATGACAAACTTCACTCAAGAATATGCCAACATCAAACTCCGAGCTGCCCCACCAAGGGCACCAAAGTGCTTATTGTCATATACAACGTCAACAAGCACTTGAATCCTAAAATCTGGCGTCAGAGCAAGTTGCAAGCCCTCGTCGACTTCCCCAAAGATCTGATATTAGCGAGTGGACGGCCGGGGACTCTCCCATGCTAATTTACCCCGTGCAGCCCTCAACAGGCACTATAACATTGCATTGGCTCGACCTCCTCAACGTCGATGTTATAAGTGTCAACGTTGGGGCCACATTGCCAGGAAATGCCCAGCTAAGTCACACTGGTGTGCAGGTGGCCAATGATCATTCTTCTGAACGGTGTTATGATTTGTCAAACAGCACCAGACTGTTGCTAAACAATGTATCAATTGAAGACTTCAGGAGTCACAGCAGCTCATGCACTGCATTGTGAGGGCTGCCCACATCGCAGCCAACCACC
>WNWK01018731.1:0-39298 GCA_009830355.1 Cherax destructor | reverse complement strand
GGAGATGGTGTTCGATGTTTCCACAACAGTTTCCACAGCAGTCTCTTTCTTCTTCATCGTTTCTAACTCTCCATTCGTTTTCTTGATCTTCAACTTCGTTCCATGAAGTCCGGCCACTGCCCAGGTTCCCTTCTTGACCTGAGGACTCACAACAGGAGGACTACTACGAATCCTCTTGTTTTCCTCCGTCAATCGCCGAATCTCAAGCTTCGCTACCCTCAATTCCTCCTTAAGCTGCTGGTAAAGTTGCTTCACAGAGTAAAAGTGGTTCAGTCCACAGAGAACCCTAGACACGTCCTCTCTGAGCTAAGTACAGATCACCTCTGAGCTAAGTACAGATCACCTCTGAGCTAAGTATAGATCACCTCTGAGCTAAGTACAGATCACCTCTGACCTCTGAGCTAAGTAAATTTCTCTTGAATGTTTTTGAGAGCTTTACGTATTTGTAGTCCAGAGTTCATAGATGAAGAAATCTCTAAAATTTATGAAATAGCTAATGATTTAAAATACCCAAGAAACGTAATGGATAAATCTTTTAAAAAAGCTAGAAATAATTTTTGCAGTCCAAAAAGGGACAACCAACCCTATTCAGCTAAAAATATGTTGGTTCTCCCTTACCATGAAAACTTGATTGATATACCTTCCTTTCTTAGAAATTTTAATATCAAAGTTGTATTTAAAAATCTTGATACAGTAAAGTAGTTTCAAATTTAGGTTGGATAAATTCATGAGTGAGAGGGGTTGGATTTGAGTGGGACTCGTGCATGAGTGGGTAGAATTGTCAAAGCTTATTTCTTGGGTAGCATTGAAAATTGGGTTGAGCAAATATTCTGTTAGTGGGACGGATTGTGAAGGACCTGCCTAGTATGGGCCAACAGGCCTGCTGCAGTGTTCCTCCTTTCTTATGTTCTTATGTTCTTATAAAAAATTCCCCCCAAAATGCTGACGGATGTGTCTATAAGATTCCCTGTAAAATATGCGATAAAGTTTATTACGGTCAAACTGGTAAAAGTCTTGAACTAAGATTAAAACAACATAAATATAGCATTAGAACTGGACAAGATTCTAATGCTCTATTTATTCATGTGAGAGACTTTAACCATCCAATTGATTTTCAAAATGCTGAGAAGGTTGTATCAAGCAAGTCCATGGTTGAGAGGAATATAATAGAATCATGTTTCATAAAAAGTAGTTTTGAAAATAATATGAATATTTCTTTTGGTTTATATAAATTGGATTAATTTATAATAAATAAAATTTGGGAAGAATTTAATGATAAATTGGACTAATCTTAATTCTTGGGAAGAGTTTCAGGTCCTCTTCACAGAGTCGGGCGATGTTACGCTACTGTGAGGTGTTGTCTTTGTTAGTGTGATGTGACTGTGAGGTGTAGTCTTTGTTAGTGTGATGTGACTGTGAGGTGTAGTCTGCCCCTTTATAAGCCTTCTTGTCATGTTTTCTTTTATAGTTCCTTGATAATGTGAGTAGCCACGAAAGCGCTTGGAATTCTTCTATTTTTTCATAGTGGTTGTCTTGCATATATATATATATATATATATATATATATATATATATATATATATATATATATATATATATATATATATATATATATATGTATATGTGTGTGTGTGTGGAAGGTGTGCTGGAGGGGTGGTGTGAAGGGTAGGGAGGGGACAAGAATGGAGGGAGTGGAGGGTAGTGGAGGGGTGTGGAGGGAATTAGCTCACAAAATTTTAATTGTTGCTAAAAAGTAAAGAAAAATAATTTTGTTGGGCTATTGTTCCTTTCTGTTAATGAGAGAGAGGAGAGAGAGAGAGAGAGGAGAGAAGAGAGAGAGAGAGAGAGAGAGAGAGAGAGAGAGAGAGAGAGAGAAAGAGAGGAGAGAGAGAGAGAGAGAGAGAGAGAGAGAGAGAGAGGAGAGAGAGAGAGAGAGAGAGAGAGAGAAGGAGAGAAGAGAGAGAGAGAAGAGAGGAGAGGAGAGAGAAGGAGATGAGAGAGAGAGAGAGGAAGAGAGAGGAGAGAGAGAGAGAGAGAGAGGAGAGAGTGAGAGAGAGAGAGATGAGAGAGAGAGTGAGAGAGAGAGAGAGAGAGAGAAATGAGAGAGTAGAGAGAGAGAGATGAGAGAAGTGAGAGAGAGAGATAGTAGAGAGAGGAGAGAGAGTAGAGAAGTGAGAGGAGTGAGAGAGAGAGTGAAGAGAAGAGAGAGAGAGTAGAGAGGAGAGGAGAGTGAGAGAGAGAGAGAGAGTAGAGAGAGAGAGGAGAGAAGAGAGAGAGAGAGAGGAGAGAGAGAGAAGAGAGAGAGAGGGGAGGAGAGAGAGAGGAAGAGGGGAGAGAGAGGAGAGAGAGAGGAGAGAGAGAGAGAGAGAGAGAGAGAGAGAGAGAGAGAGAGGAGAGAGAGAGAGAGAAGAGAGAGAGAGAGAGAGAGAGAGAGAGAGAGAGAGAGAGAGAAGAGAGAAGAGAGAGAGAGAGAGAGGAGAGAGAGAGAGAGAGAGAGAGAGAGAGAGAGAGAGAGAGAGAGAGAGAGAGAGAGAGAGAGAGAGAGAGAGAGAGAGAGAGAGAGAGAGAGAGAGGGGAGAGAGAGGAGAGAGAGAGAGAGAGAGAGAGAGAGAGAGAGAGAGAGAGAGAGAGAGAGAGAAGAGGAGAGAGGAGAGAGAGAGAGAGAGAGAGAGAGAGAGAGAGAGAAGAGAGAGAGAGAGAGATGAGAGAGAATATATGAGAGTAGAGATGAGGAGATGAGAGAGTGGAGAGAGAGAGAGATGAAAGGAGATAAGATTGATAATGTTAATAATAAACATTAATAAGAGAGTGAGAGAGTTAATTAGCAGAATTATGTGAAGCTGAGGAGTAGAGTAGAAGTAGTGTGATAAGAGTTAATAATTATATTAAATTATATAATAAATGAATAAATAAATGTAAAGAAGTTGTAATAACCTTGAAAAGAATGCTGGGTAAGTGAAAGATGTTGTGAAGGCAGAGGTTTAGGTAATGTTTCTAATGTTGGGCTCAGCAAAGCGGACTTATAAAAGGGGTCTTGCAGAATGGGACTTATAAAAGGGGTCTTGCAGAATGGGACTTAAAAAATGGGTCTTAGCGAAGGGACTTATAAATGGGGACTTCAAAAGGGACTTATAAAGGGTCTTGAGAAGGGACTTATAAAGGGGACTTGCAGAAGGGACTTATAAAGGGGGACTTGCAGAAGGGACTTATAAAGGGGGACTTGCAGAAGGGACTTATAAAGGGGGACTTGCAGAAGGGGACTTATAAAAGGGGACTTACAAAGGGGGACTTGCAGAAGGGACTTATAAAGGGGACTTGAAGGACTTAAGGACTTGCAGAGGACTTATAAAGGGACTTAGAAGGGACTTAAGGACACAAGGGGAACTTGCAGAAGGGGACTTACAAAGGGGGACTTGCAGAAGGGGACTTATAAAAGGGAACTTACCATGGGGACTTACCATGGGGACTTGCAGAAGGGGACTTATAAAAGGGGACTTACCCATGGGGACTTGCAGGAGGGGACTTATAAAAGCGAACTTTAAAGAAAGGGGACTAAGAAAAAGGGGACATACAAAAAACGGGACCTATAATAAAGGGACCTACAAAAAAGGGTCACTAAGAGACCCCTGTATAAGAGGTCTTAAAGGGACCACAGAAGAAGACCTTTGGCATCTCAAATAAAGGTCCTCTTCAGAAGGAAGAGACCACCCTACAAGTGACCTTTTTATGGGACGTTGACCTTACTAAGACTCGCCAGTGAGGTCTTGCTGTGGTCCTGAAGACAGTACAAGGTCTCTGGGACCCCCCACCACAGAGGTCTGGCTAAACACATGGTAAACAACACATGTGTCTCCTTCTTCTCCTCTTCTTCATGCTCCTCTTCTTCATGCTCCTCTTCTTCATGCTCCTCTTCTTCATGCTCCTCTTCTTCATGCTCCTCTTCTTCATGCTCCTCTTCTTCATGCTCCTCTTCTTCATGCTCCTCTTCTTCATGCTCCTCTTCTTCATGCTCTCTTCTTCATGCTCCTCTTCTTCATGCTCCTCTTCTTCATGCTCCTCTTCTTCATGCTCCTCTTCTTCATGCTCCTCTTCTTCATGCTCCTCTTCTTCATGCTCCTCTTCTTCATGCTCCTCTTCTTCATGCTCCTCTTCTTCATGCTCCTCTTCTTCATGCTCCTCTTCTTCATGCTCCTCTTCTTCATGCTCCTCTTCTTCATGCTCCTCTTCTTCATGCTCCTCTTCTTCATGCTCCTCTTCTTCATGCTCCTCTTCTTCATGCTCCTCTTCTTCATGCTCCTCTTCTTCATGCTCCTCCTCCTCCTCCTCCTCTCCTCCTCCTCCTCCTCCTCCTCCTCCTCCTCCCTCCTCTCCTCCTCCTCCTCCTCCTCCTCCTCCTCCTCCTCTCCTCCTCCTCCTCCTCTTCTTCCTCCTCCTCCTCCTTCTCCTCCTCCTCCTCCTCCTCTTCCTCCTCCTCCTCCTCCTCCTCCTCCTCCTCCTCCTCCTCTCTCCTCCCTCCTCCTCCTCCTGCTCCTCCTTCCTTCTCCTCCTCCTCCTCCTCCTCCTCCTCCTCCTCCTCCTCCTCCTCCTCTCCTCCTCCTCCCTCCTCCTCCTCCTCCTCCTCCTCCTCCTCCTCCTCCTCCTCCCTACATCCCATCCTCATCTCTTCTTCAATTCGACTCTTCTCTCATAATCCCCAAAGAGATTCTCTCCCCTCTTAATCCCCTCAGATCCCCTCCCTCCCCATAACCTCCAGAATCCCCCATAATTCCCAGTCCCCCATTAGGTTGCGTATCTCAGCGTTATGCGTAATGAGATCCACGTCATTATACTCTTAAACTAGACTCCCTGAGTCATTCCTATCATCATTATTATTATGTCCTCTCTCTCTCTCTCTCTCTCTCTCTCTCTCTCTCTCTCTCTCTCTCCTCTCTTCTCTCTCTCTCTCATTTCTCTTCTCTCTCTTCTTCTCTCTCTCTCTCTCTCTTGCATTTTCAACCAAGGTAGCAGTGATAACTACAGTGATAACTAGAATCATAACCAAGGTAGCAGTGATAACTACAGTGATAACTAGAATCATAACCAAGGTAGCAGTGATAACTACAGTGATAACTAGAATCATAACCAACGTAGCAGTGATAACTACAGTGATAACTAGAATTATAACCAAGGTAGCAGTGATAACTACAGTGATAACTAGAATCATAACCAACGTAGCAGTGATAACTGCAGTGATAACTGCAGTGATAACTAGAATTATAACCAAGGTAGCAGTGATAACTACAGTGATAACTAGAATCACAACCAAGGTAGCAGTTATAACTAGAATCATAACCAAGGTAGCAGTGATAACTACAGTTATAACTAGAATCATAACCGAGGTAGCATTGATAACTACAGTTTTAACTAGAATCATAACCGAGGTAGCAGTGATAACTACAGTTATAACTAGAATCACAACAACGGTAGCAGTGATAACTAGAATCATAACCGAGGTAGCATTGATAACTACAGTTTTAACTAGAATCATAACCAAGGTAGCAGTGATAACTACAGTTATAACTAGAATCACAACAACGGTAGCAGTGATAACTACAGTTATAACTAGAATCATAACCGAGGTAGCAGTGATAACTGGGTCAGTTATCGTCACAAACCCGCCACACGTCAACAGAAAGAAGGCAGCTAAAATTAATATATATATATATATATATATATATATATATATATATATATTACATATATTTCAGCAACAGGAGAAAAAAATTGTCTCAAAAGTCAGGGAAGAATTTTTTCCATAGACAAGTTGAGTTGAGCGGAAATTTTTAGTTGGAGTGGCACATACACACACACACACACACACACACACACACACACACACACACACACACACACACACACACACACACACACACACACACACACACACACACACACACACACAAGATGACACAACTGGAAGCTGAAGACTCAGATGAGTCAAAGGGATGTTAGGAATCATTTCTTCAGCCACAGAGTAGTCAGGAAGTGGAATAGTCTAGCGAACGATATAGTGGAGCGCTTAAACTAATGGTGAACAGAATTTTTGGAGTGAGTATGTAGTGAACACCACTACAGCAAATTTGCATACTTACAAAATCAGATAATCTTTTATGGAATGAGCCAATCAGAGGAGAAAAAAGAGTCCTCTGAAGTGTATGACGCCTGCAACTTTTCCCAAGCCACCAATCCTCTTCTGAAATGTCTGAAAGACGTAGCACCTAGTTAGCCACCCCATGCTGTTAGCCACCCCATGCTGTTAGCCACCCCATGCTGTTAGCCACCCCATGCTGTTATCCACCCCATGTTGTTAGCCACCCCATGTTGTTATCCACCCCATGCTGTTAGCCACCCCATGTTGTTAGCCACCCCATGCTGTTAGCCACCCCATGCTGTTAACCACCCCATGTTGTTAGCCAATGCTGTTAGCCACCCATGCTGTTAACCACCCCATGTTGTTAGCCACCCCATGCTGTTAGCCACCCCATGCTGGTATCCACCCATGCTGTTAGCCACCCCATGCTGTTAACCACCCTGTGCTGTTAGATACATCATGTTGTTAGCCACCCATGCTATAATAGCGGACTGATCTTAGAGGTAATAATTAACCGTGTTTCTAACTGGTTAAGATGACATGCTGCAGCGTTACACAGCTCACCCTGTGGTCGGGGTCGATCCATTGGTATGAATGGAAAACATTAGGAGGTGTTTTCCTAAGATACCTGCTATCCAGTGTTCACCCCTCAGTAAAATGAATACCCGGGTGTTAGTCGAGAGGTGTGGGTTGCATCCTGGGACAAGATTGACCTAATTTGCCCGAAATGCTCTGCATAACAAGGGGCTTTCTATATATAGTATGTCATTGATGTCAGCTATGTTTCTGTATACCTTGTAATGTACTTTAGAAATAAAGATTATTATTATTATTATTATTAGGTATGCGTCGACTACAGCACGAACACCAGAGCTGAATTAACTAAACCTGCTAAAACCACCGCATTTACACTTTGCATATGCTACAAGCAAACAAGCATAAAGACAGAATTAGCAGAATCGCTTATTTTGAGTAATTTCCATAATATGTGCGATGTTTGGAAATTATTAGGATGTGTTTCGCTTACTTGGGCAACTAATTCAATGTGAGCTGATAACACACAATTCTGGAGGCTTAATGATATTCCTTGATGTATGTTGTATCTAATTTCAGTAATGGATGATCCAGTAACACACCATTTAGGATTTAGCGATTCATGGGTGAATATCTAATCGACACATCAGATTCAGTGCTGACAATGGTTACATATTAATTCTCATTAAAATAAGAGAAATATGCAACTTTCTCATAATGGGGTTTAATCACGTTTCCACTGACTCACTCTCTTTCCATCACTGACTCCTCAGGCTTATTTATTTATAACAGAGTTCATTTTAATTTCATAATATAGAAGTTAGGTTTTTCACCACTTCCTTTGACACTGCCTTTAAAAAAGTTTGTATTAATCTTTACCATTTTCTGGCAAAAATCGTATACAGGTGTATTTGTAACATATCGTCGGTAACATTGTCCCAGAATACGTTTATTCTGCAATTTGTGTCTTTGCCATCATTATCGACATTACTTATCATCCAGACTCAGGACTATCATAAGTGACACAGTTGGAGGGCAGCTCAGGACTATCATAAGTGACACAGTTGGAGGGTAGCTCAGGACTATTCTCATAGAGGACAGATTGACACTAATATGGAACGGAATGTTTCAACAGCATCTATAGATAATAGATTACTGTATGCTCTTGCTAACATAATATAGAATAATTCCATTAGATGGGACATATGGAGTCTAAGAAACGAGAAGGGATGAATACAGTGTATGTCGTTGTGGTACAGCAAGACTTGTCATGGGAAGAAATCGTTTTGTAGACGTTTCGCCATCCAGTGACTTTATTAATACAAATTCAAGGACATAATTGGAAGAGAGTAGAACTATATACAAAATATGAGGTAATCAGTCCCCTCAATGTTGGAGTACCACGGTGCTCTTCACCAACTCCAAGGCTGACGGACTGATTCCCTTATCTTTTGTATATAGTTCTACTGTCTTCCAATTATGATCTTTAATTTGTATTGATAAAGCCACTGGATGGCGAAACGTCTACAATAAAGATACCCAGATGTTACACATGTGTAATTATTCATCTTGTGGGTGTCGTACGCCATTCAAGTACAAGAAATCGTTTATTCAGTTCCTATTGACGAGGCTCTTGTTTACGTGATCATCTAATTACGGGTCAGATACAAGAGTGTATAACCAGTCTGCCACAAACGCACAATACCAAATGTCTGATTTTTTCCCAGTTTTATAAGTTAAAACAAAATTTTCACTTGATGCAGGTAAAATATTCTATGGGAACTTTGCAATGCATCTAAGATTTAGAGTTTTAAAACTTTTTCAAGGAAATAAACATAATATCCCAAAGAAACGAGAATCGTTGTTTTACCATTAAGAGGACAAGACTACAAATGCACAGTATAATATTTACATATTGAGAATAAAGAGCTTTGTATCCACGTTTCGCCAGAATTATACAAAATATCAAACAAAAAATAACATAAAGAGCAATATAAACTTGTGTCTATATTTATTGATAGTTGTCATTATGTATTTGTGTTACTGTAAGGTAACTGTATTTTCTTTGTTTTTATCTTAACATGGTGTATTTGTTTCGTACAATAGACCCAAAACTTAACGACTATTTTTACAACTTAGTTGTGAATATCGACAGCTGAGCGTCTGCCTCCCGCTGATGCAACGACCAGGTTCCAGGCTGGTGACTGTTCCTTCCCTGCTTAACAATCACTTCCACTCCTACAACGTCCAGAAAATATTTATGAATGTATTGGTTATCACCCCGGGCACCACAGGTCTACACACGTGTCAGAAGACCGTTTAGTGCATAATCAATCAGCGCGCCACACACACACACACACACGCTGCAAGCCTGGTTCAGCAACTGGCTCCTGGAGTTCAACCCCACCAAGTGCAAAGTCATGAAGATTGGGGAAGGGCAAAGAAGACCGCAGATGGAGTACAGTCTAGGGGGCCAGAGACTACAAACCTCAATCAAGGAAAAAGATGTTGGGGTGAGTATAACACCAGGCACATCTCCTGAGGTGCACATCAACCAAATAACTGCTGCAGCATACGGGCGCCAGCAAACCTAAGAACAGCATTCCGACATCTTAATAAAGAATCGTTCAGGACCCTGTACACTGTGTACGTTAGGCCCACACTAGAGTATGCAGTACCAGTTTGGAACCCACATCTAGCCAAACACGTAAAGAAGCAAGAGCAAGTCCAAAGGTTTGCAACAAGACTAGTCCCGGAGCTAAGGGGTATGTCCTACGAGGAGAGGTTAAGGGAAATCGACCTGACGACACTGGAGGACAGGAGAGATAGAGGGGACATGATAACGACATATAAGATACTGAGAGGAATTGACAAGGTGGACAGAGACAGAATGTTCCAGAGATGGGACACAACAACAAGGGGACACAGTTGGAAGTTGAAGACTAAGATGAATCACAGGGATGTTAGGAAGTATTTCTTCAGTCACAGAGTGGTCGGGAAGTGGAATAGTTTGGGAAGCGATGTAGTAGAGGCAGGTTCCATACATAGCTTTAAGAAGAGGTATGATAAAGCTCATGGCGCAGGGAGAGTGACCCAGTAGCGGCCAGTGAAGAGGCGGGGCCAGGAGCTATGACTCGACCCCTGCAACCACAACTAGGTGAGTACACATTTTTATAATGGCTGCGTCATTAGTGAAACTGGACTCAATGTTTATATATATAATATTTATTTATCATCGAGGAAGCCATTGGGTTTGGTCGTGTCTGTGAGAGAGGAACAATACTACCTTTGCTCTCTGTCCATTGTTTAGAAGAGACATAGTTTCGCTGTCCCTCTTTTTTTTTCAGAGTGCATAAGACAAAAATATGAAAGATATCAAAACATTGAGGAAAATAATTAGAAAGCATCACCTTCTGGTTTTGCTATTGTTGGATGCAACTGCGGGTCGTTGCACTCAGGCACTCTAACAATTGCTGGAAAATGACCCGTATAGCAAAAATGACATTTCACCAAAAAGAGATTTTTTAATGTATTTGATAAACCCTCTTGTAGGTGAAAAGTCGAATTTAATAAAACATCTTGTTTTGATATGTGTTTTTCCTTTTACCAGCCTCAGGTACTGGCCATTGACGTCGATTTTATGGCCATCCCAAAGTAATGGTATGTATCAAGTGTAATGGTATGTATCAGTGTATTGTGTCACTTTCATCATAGACAAAAATCGCGAGTTTCCTGCTTTTAAATACGTTGGAATTATTTCGCATATATGCAAATATATCAAAACAGTAGGTAGCAGGTTGGTAGACAGCAACCAGTCGGGGAGGAACTACCGTCCTACCAAGTGAGTGTCAAAGGGAAGCCTGTACTTGTATTTGTATTTGTTTTACATGATGGTAGGATTGCTGGTGTCTTTTTTCTGTCTCATAAACATGCAAGATTTCAGGTACGTCTTGCTACTTCTACTTACACTTAGGACACACTACACATACATGTACACGTTTATGTATACACACTCATCTGAGTTTTCTTTGATTTTATCTTAATAGTTCTTGTTCTTATTGCTTTTCCTTTCATATCCATGGGGAAGTGAATAAGAATCTTTCCTCCGTAAGCCATGCGTGTTGTAAAAGTCAACTAAAATGCCGGGAACAATGGGCTAGTAACCCCTTTTCCCGTATAACTTACTAAAAATGAAAAGAAGAAAACCGTCAAAGTGGGATGTTTGAATGTGCTTTGTTGTTGTGCGAATGATAAGAAAGAGATTATTGTTGATGTTATGAATGAGAAGAAGCTGGATGTCCTGGCTTTAAGTGAGAGAAAGCTGAAGGGGGTAGGAGAGTTTCAATGGGGAGAAAAAAATGGGATTAGGTCAGGGGTTTCAAACAGAGTTAGAGCTAAAGAAGGAGTAGCAATAATGTTGAAGGATAAGTTATGGCAGGAAAAGAGGGAATATAAATGTATCAATTCAGGGATTATGTTGTGTAAAATAAGGGATGGATGTGAAAAGTGGGTTATAGTAAGTGTTTATGCACCTGGAGAAGAGAGAAGTGTAGAGGAGAGAGAGAGAGAGAGAGAGATTCTGAGAAATGTTGAGTGAGTGCGTGGGGAGTTTTGAACCAAGTGAGAGAGTACTTGTGGTTGGGGATCTCAATGTTAAAGTGGGTAAAAATGTTGTGGACGGAGTAGTAGGTAAATTTGGGGTGTCAGGGGTAAATGAAAATGGGGAGCCTTTAATTGAGCTATGTGTAGAAAGAGGTTTGGTAATAAGTAATACATATTTTATGAAAAAGAGGATAAATAAGTATTCAAGGTATGATATAACACGTAATGAAAGTAGTTTGTTAGATTATGTATTGGTGGATAAAATGTTGATGGGTAGGCTTCAGGATGTACATGTTTATAGAGGGGCAACGGATATATCGGATCATTATTTAGTTGTAGCTACAGTTAGAGTAAGAGGTAGATGGGACATAAGGAAAATGGCAACAGCAAGTAAGAGAGAGATGAAAGTGTATAAACTAAGGGAGGAGAAAGTTAGGGTGAGATATAAACAACTTTTGGCAGAAAGGTGGGTAAATGCAAGTATGAATAGTGGGGGGGTTGAAGAGGGTTGGGATTATTTTAAAAATGCAGTATTAGAATGTGGGGCAGAAGTTTGTAGCTATAAGAGGGTGTGTGCAGGAGGAAAGAGGAGTGATTGGTGGAATGATGAAGTAAAGGGTGTGATAAAAGAGAAAAAGGTAGCTTATGAGAGGTTTTTACAACACAGACGTGTTGTAAGAAGAACAGAGTATATGGAAAGTAAAAGAAAGGTGAAGAGAGTGGTGAGAGAGTGCAAAAGGAGAGCAGATGAAAGAGTGGGATAGGCACTGTCAAGAAATTTTGCAGAAAATAAGAAAATGTTTTGGAGTGAGATAAACAAGTTAAGAAGGCCTTGGGAACGAATAGAATAAAAAAGTAAATTTCACTATAAAAAATCTAACCAAAACAATAAGTCTCGACAGCAGCGAAAAAACAGCCGATTTTTGTTATTCATTGTGGAGGTTAGGTAAGGTTTGTCAGGAAACAGGACAAGCGTTTCCTGACGCGGGTCTCAGTCATATTGATGACCCACAGCTAGAGCTTTTGATCATCTGACAGAGGCCTTCAGCTGGCTTACCGGTCCACCCCTTTTTTATGTGGAGGTTGCTAGGCTTACGAGGTGAAATATGAGAAAATTTAAATACACATATCAGAGAGGATAAATGTTGAGTTGTCGAGTGAAAATTTCTTAGGACTTAAACTTTAACGTTGCGCGTTGGCTACGAGTGTTATGTATACAATGTTAAGTAAAGTGTTATCAATAAATACTTTTAGGCTATCTTGCTCTCTTTCTTATTTTTCTTTGCCATTAGTTGATTTTGGGTCCAAAATTGCACATCAGATTGAAGGTGCTTAAAATAAGAGAAGTTAATCAGTGTCCAGTACGCTGCTGCTTAAAACAAAATAATTTGTCATTGTATTTGAAGCCCTTCTGCCCTTGTTTTACAAGCCCTTGTGCCCTTGTTTTACAGATGGGTTTATGTTCAGGATGAGACGAAAAATAAGAACCTGCTGGAAGCTCGACTCAGTGTCCTTTCACTAAAAAATAATGTAAATGAATTACGTATCAACAATCCTAGTATTAAAATCTCCAGAGTTAGTCGCTCTAGCCTCCTTGCCAAATTGTATATTGTATAATTCTCCTGACAATAATAATTAGATACACAGTGCGATCACGACCCTTCTGGTAGGGTCGAACTGTGACATGTGGACTACCAGTATAATTACGAAACGTAAATTTGTGAATGAGAAATATAATTACGGGTCTAGACGTGAATCTATTTCTACATCATAATAAGAAAGCACATGAACTAGAAAATATAACGGGGGTGGCCCGGTGGTCTGGTGGCTAGAGCTGTCGCTTCACACACGGAGGGCCCGGGTTCGATTCCCGGCGGATGGAAACATTTCGACGTGTTTCCTTACACCTGTTGTCATGTTCACCTAGCAGCAAATAGGTACCTGGGTTGTTAGTCGACTGGTGTGGGTCGCATCCTGGGGGACAAGATTAAGGACCCCAATGGAAATAAGACAGATAGTCCTCGATGACGCACTGACTTTCTTGGGTTATCCTGGGTGGCTAACCCTCCGGGGTTAAAAATCCGAAGAAATCTTATCTTATCAACATTGTGTGACATTCTCTTATTCTTGTGCAGTTAGACTAGTTAGCAGTTCCAGTGTTGCCAGCTCTATAATGCCAACTGCTGTTTTTTTTTTTTTTTTTTTTTACATCTGTAAACATTGAGGGTTTCTAGTCTCCAGGTGCTGTTAGTCTCCAGTTGTGAATAACAAGTGCTTCTGTAAGTTTGTGTGCTGCTGCTGCTGCCTTTTGCTTTAAGCATTGTGTGCTACCACCTGCTTGTCTCTTGCGCCAATAAACATTGTGCTGCTGCCACCTGCTATTCTCCTGCTGATGCTAACATTGAGTTATACTATCCAAGTCTCTGACTGCTGTAAACATTGCGTTTAAAGCCCCCTTCCCCTCAGACCTCTGCAACACAATTGTTCTCAAAGATTTGTTAAGTAATACCATGAATTAAGGAAAGATCTTAGACTTGACCTTACAAAAGCAGACAAAGCAAATGCGATAGTAATTATGGGTAAGGTAGATTATAGGATAAAAATAAACATATCAGGAGACAGGGAAACTGACGCACCTCTTAATCTTCTTTGATGTGCCTATAATGGGTGTGCACTAAAGAGCATTTTTTTTAAATTTGTATGTTTTTAACACTAAGGTTACATAAAATTTACTTAGTGTACTTAAGCTGGTCATTCTTAGAGAAACGCTTTGATTAATTTTTACCTTTGTAGGTTCCAATTTGCTTTTTATTGAAATGGGGAAAATTTAAATGCTGCTTTTCATGTGATAATTTGTGTCGCGTCTGATTCTCTTCAGTCCTTTCTTGCTGATAACTCGGTAATGCAGCTTCCGAGCGGATTTAAACTTAAATGGGTTTCTGTATTTTAGGATATTGGTCTCTTTGAATGGTGTGAATTCATATTTACAATTTTTATTGAAGAAATTTGGATATTAGTTTCCAAATGATGAGTTCTGAATGCCTATTCTGATTCCCTTCAGAAGTTCAATGCGAATATCTAACTGCATTAACAACTTATGCCCCCAACCCTTAACTATTCGAATGGCTTTCACTGAAGCACAGAGGACTGGGGTTACTAAATAAGGGGATACCTTTATCTGATCGCACTGCGACAGTAATACATCTACTTAAACCTGTTACTATATATATATATATATATATATATATATATATATATATATATATACACAAACACTGATCTCTGGCCGACGGAGACTCGAACCTACGAACCTCATGACAAGGTACGCAGTGCTTTGCCGACCGTACCACACTGGTCCAATACCTTGGCCAGAGATCAGTGTTTGTGAATATTTCGCCTGCTCTTGCGAATTCCTAGCATTGTAAAAATCTCTAGTTGTGTCGATGCATGCAGGGGATGAGATGAAAAGCTGTAAGCCTCCTGCCTGAAAGCTGGCTGCCTTGGAATAACGTCTAGCGAAAGCTGGATGCCAAGGTATTGGACCAGTGTGGTACGGTCGGCAAAGCACTGCGTACCTTGTCATGAGGTTCGTAGGTTCGAGTCTCCGTCGGCCAGAGATCAGTGTTTGTGAATATTTCGCCTGCTCTTGCGTAATTTATATATATATATATATATATATATATATATATATTTGTGAATGACAGCATTTTGTAGCTACTTTATTTACTATTCCTTACACATTTTACCCAAATGTCTGTTTCTATTGACCTACTTTTCTTTCATTTAAAATCTATGTAGTTGTATTTTTTCATTTTTAAATGTCTTTTTTTAATGCTCATTATATAATTATTTTTTTATATACATTTTTTTTATTTTATTTTACCATCCTTATATTTTATCAGTTCCTAAACCTAACGTCCTCCCAAAGTTTTATAACTAGTTTACAGCCAGCAAAAACTATCTTTAGTAACAATAAAATATATATTTTTTCAACTACAGTTCCAGATCCTTAAACACTGTAATTACATCACACACTCCTGTAATCTCATTTTCGTTATTCTAAAAGAAACCTTGCTAAAACATCACACAACAGACCACGATACGGGTGGGGGTTAGAACTAAAGGCAAGTGAGTGGTAACACTCCAGGCCAGTGCATAAGCCACTGCCAGCTGGCTACAATAAGATTCATCCAGTTAGGTACATTTATACACAATAGGGAGGTTAGTATGGACCCCACTGTGACCACACATGCAAGTTTTTACAGATGAATCTTCCGCCACACTGACAGATTTATCTTTAAAAACTTGCATTTGTGGTCACTGTGGGGGCCATGTTAACCTCCCTATGGTGTATAAATATAAGAGTTCTAACCCCAACCCCTACCCTGGTTTGTTTGTAATCGTGTTATTGCGATTTCGTGACTCACACAAGACATGTACAACTTACCTGAGCACACACCCATTCATAGCTGTAGATGAGATCAAAAGGGAGGGGGTACTGCAGTGCATAAACTCAACATGTACCAGCCATGAACATTGAGAATACTTATTTACTTAATTCACAGCTAAAAACTTAAGTGCCCTAATAAAAATACAGATCTCCACATACCACCATAGGCATCTTTGGGATTACCTTAAGGGCCAAATAAGTACCACTTATCCGTATCAACAATTCTCTCCAATATCTCATTCAAGCTCCATGACCAGGTATCGGTGAATAATTTTGTCATGACTGTAAGTACAAATGAATGGGAGATTTATGTAATACAGATATTCATGTTTCCAAGCTTTCCTTTAAAAAAAATGAATCCCTCTACAACACTGGCCCTTAAAGACCAGTGGTAACAACCAAGAAACTTAACAGGTCTCGACTAACCAACAGCAGAAAGGTACAAATCAACACTTACAAGGCTTATAAAACAATTAAAAGTGAATTACGCCAACAAGTTCAAAGAAAAAAGTGATATAAAAAGAAGAAAACACTCAAATACTGCACTCCAGCAGTACTGTACTGACGAGACCTAACAAAAATCCTACCCATGTTACTGATAGTGTCAGAAGAATGGAAAATAAATAATGAATAATTTCGAGGAATAATTAAAATATTAAAGTATTTAATTAAAATAAAAAAGGCCGCCGTATGTAGGTTCCAGTGTGATTTTAAGACAGGAGAATCTTCTAAGTCCAGGAGATCTTCGTAAAATGATGTTGGTTATCCATAACTGCTCCTTCAACATTATATATATATATATATATATATATATATATATATATATATATATATATATATATATATTACGAGACTCGTCTTGATCCGCCAAAGACAGTGCTCGTAGTAACTTCCTGTTGCCTGTGACATCCATTGACTTTACTGTCTCGTCTGTTACATTTTCTGAAAATCCGCTTCTAGACACCCCAATTCATGTACCTTTTCTGTGATGTTACCCAAGGAATGGCTTACTGTCCCTTGTGGTTAATGAAATTCATTTGCATGGTAAGATATTACTGGGGTTAAATGAAATTCCTTGCCTGGTACAGTGTAAAAATATTCCTTGATACATCCTGCATATTGTAGTTTTGATCTTCCTGGTATGATGTGGTATCTACGCTGTTTCCTAGCACCATATATAAAGTTGACCAGGAGGGGACCTTGCCATGCAAGTCGTTGCACGAACTTTTTTGTAAGTTGCTGGCCCCACGGGTTGATCAGGCTCTGGTCCAACATGAGGCCTGGTCACAGACCGGGCCGCGGGGGCGTTGACCCCTGGAATTCTCTCCAGGTAAACACCAACTTTAAGCATTCAAAGTCCATTATTGGTAAAGGCTTTGATATGTTGTAAACAAGAACCTTGGAGGATGAAGAAAAATCAGTCAGCCACTACCTAACAAGTGGTCATCTAGCAACATTGATCAACATCACCACGAGACATAGTGGACGAAGCAACACCTGTCGTGTCGCAGTTTGCAATCACTTGGGCCACTAATGTCCTGGGCCATTATTCAACAGCTTTTGGTACGTCAAAAGTGTGCTGCTACTCCAGGGAAATTCTGAGGTATTCTGGGAGGAGGTCATTGTGTTCAAGGGTATTGGGACTGGTTGCAATGGTGAAGGTGAGCCCATTAAGTTGATGGGGAGGCACTTAGCCCGTGCATGTTACTCTCGTCTCTCTATACTACTGCCACAACGCTCCTTCTTGCCTACTGTTTCTCTATTAATTTAGTTTCTTATTGTACCTAGGCTATTTCTCGTACGTCCTTAATTAATTTCTGAGGTGAAATTTGCTGGATGATAAGTGCTGCTTCGGCGTTTGTGCGTGCGTGTTTATAGACAAGTGCATTTAACAACTAGTAACTACTTCCATTACTACACATACATTCGCACGCGCGTGAGTTTAGTTCAGTAATTTAGTTGTTTACCCTGAAGTATCGTAAGGTTTCCCCGAGGAATAAAAGCATTAAGAGAAGAAATATCTTCTGAAGCAGAACTGCATGCAAAAGTTAAGTGAAAGTTCGCACTCAGAATATAAATATAAGGAATTATTTTGAATCTTAAACAAGAGGTGGGCTGCGACGCTAGGTCATGACGTTTATATTCAACTACGATTTGTATATAAAATATACAATTTAACACCAATATAACCCAATAAGAATACTTAGGTTTCATAACTTGACATGCAGTTAGTCACACATGAGGCCATAAATTGCGAGATCTTGTCTGATGAGGACAGATAATGGTGGCAACAGAATGGGCGGCGATATAACATGTTTGTTTATTATGTAAATAATGGGCAACGTGCTCAATAGGTCCAGCCAACATGTACGTTCCACTGTTGGCTTTGGAGAGGTGGATCACTACTGCCACAAAAATCCTGGGTCTGGCCCTGTCGCTCTTGTGGTGTAACAGTTGTGTTCTCCATTCCATAACGTGAGAATGAAGGGTTGTGATGGACTACATAAACTGTGGAGAAATTTCTCCAGAAAAGGGATATCAGCCCCCGTCAGCCTTTCAGCTCCCCCCCTCCCCTGAGGGGCATGAGGGAGTCCTCCTGGAAGGGGCAAATGGCGTCTTGCTTCCTGATCAACAGTTTAATTGATTCTGTATGTGGCTAAGAGCGTCATAAGAAGTCACGCCACCTCGTGTTGCACCAAGTGTTCATGCAATATGAGTAACAGGAAAATAACTTTCCCGTAGGAGGAAAATTACAGGAAAACCCTGCATCACTTTATTTACAAGTTGAGGCTATCGTAAAACACTGGGCAAGTCTAAGTTGAGAAATCTGCTATCTTGTATTGAATACTGTTGCAGTGTTTAGCAAGGAAGAGTAATACCGCTGAATTCAGCAAATCCTTTGTAAGGAAGGCAAAGTGAGGGCTGAGGACGCTACACAGGGCAGATTGACTTCAGGAGAGGACGGGGGAACGTGTTTCTCAGTGACAATCTCAACAATTCCTGTTAGAACAGTGAAGTGTAACTACCTTCCTGTTGTGAAAATTACCATGAAAGTACAAATCTTGAAGAACAGTGTAGTGTAACAGTGCGAGTGTTGCAAATTTCCCAACTGAGTGGAGGACAGTGCAACATTCTTCAAAAGACACTTCTGCTTCTATCAAGTCACCCATGCCTGTCTTACGTGGTGTTCTCAGCACCACCGCTCACGTTACAAAGAGCAAGGTAGGTTTCAATTTACTTGTCAAACTTGGGAAGTGCAATTCTTGTAGACACAAGGTGATTGAAACTGTCCTATAGACGGCAGTAATGGGTGGGCCATTGAGCCCAAACAAGTAAGTTTTCCATTCAGCATTACGTTCAAGTAAAATGCTGAAATATTTGCTCCTTTGGGTCAATTATTTACTCATCACTTTATCCCTTATCAACTCTGGGCTGTAGAATAGCTGTTTCACGTTTGAGGAGCTATTCTGAGTGAAGCTGCAGAACGGGTGAGACAGCACCAAAGCTAAGTATCTTTCATTCCTGTATACAGATACTTAGCATAATATAATATTCTACACAGCCATTACATATACGTTTAGTTTTATGCCACCTGCAGGTATATTTGTTCTGAAGGTGGGTCATATAGTGCCTGTCGAATGGGAGACATTCAAATTC
The DNA here is from genome assembly GCA_009830355.1 of Cherax destructor. Classification (NCBI taxonomy): domain Eukaryota; kingdom Metazoa; phylum Arthropoda; class Malacostraca; order Decapoda; family Parastacidae; genus Cherax; species Cherax destructor. The sequence continues at coordinate 19,925 of WNWK01018731.1, read as the reverse complement.
GATTTAAGCAAGGGAAAGATAAGTCCAGTTCATTGGATCAAGAGCCACTCACCACCAAGGCAAAATAATGGACTAATTATTTCGTCTTCATATATCTACTGATTCTTCAAGCTTCTCTGTACTCGACTGAAGAAGCCTACTGTGTAGGCGAAACGTTTCGGAATAAAGATACCCAACTGTTGCATAGATGTGTTACTTATCAAATTGGTTCTCTTTTCCATACAGTAGTGCTAAAATTTTGATGCTGATTGGAAGAATAAAACCAAAAGTTTGAGGCATAAAACAAATATTCAAGCATCTTCTTAAAGGTATTCCATCAGGGATATCTTACAACAAATAAGAGATGAATGGAATGAACGAATGGTGGAAGTATCCCCAGACATTATAGCACTCAAAGACGAAGCTCACTTCGATAGCAGATGTGACTTTCCCAGCTGGATATAAGATTACGTATAAGGAAAGACAGAGGGAACATAGAAGGTTAATGAGTAGCAGCGCTAATTAGAAAAGAGTAAAAGTTTAAGGCGATGATAGGAATAAACATAGGCACATGACTACATATTAGGCACACTCAAGACCGGGGGTCCCAAGTTGGTGACAGCAGTGTTTTAATATTGGTAGAATTACCGACAATATGTTAAGTAAAGGACACAAATGCAACTAATGTGACATTTTATTGTGCAACGTTTCGCTCTTCAGGAGCTTTTTCAAGCCGTCTTGAAAAAGCTCCTGAAGAGCGAAACGTTGCCACAATAAAATGTCACATTATTTGCATTTGTGACAGCAGTGTTGTACAGCTGAGGTGGCAAGAATAGAGAATTTGAGCAGTGCAAAGCCGCTGACCATGGGAGACTTACCACGAGAAACTGAAGTCACATTGAAGACCAGAAACATGGATGGCCATTATGCTAGAAGTGGTAATGGAGAACTTCGTGCACCAGCATGACAGAACAACCAAAGAGAGGTAAGGATGAATCTGCAAGGATGAACCTTGTATTAACCCTTAGTGATTCTGCCATGGACAAAATTGAATATGAAAGGCCCCTAGGTGCTAGTGATCACATGGTTCTGAGCTACGAATACCCTTTGAAGGTAAACTTTAAAGAAAGAAAGAAGCAGCATGGAAAGAATTAAAGTTGAACATCAAAAGAGAAGATTGCACAGGCATAAGGCAATTTCTGAATGAGGTGTTATCGGAAAGGGAATTAGATGGGAAGACAGTGAGATGGAGTATTGTGACTGGGGAGGGGGGCTAGAAGGCAGATGAGAAATTTGTATCTAAGAGTAAAAGTAGCATTGGGAAGAACAGAGTGAACCCATCATTCAATCAAAAGTGCAGAGAGGCTGAAGATAAACGTGCCAGAGCTTGGAAAATATATAAAGCAGAGAAAATATGAGAATAAGGAACTGAGCAGAAGAACCAGATATAAATATGCATGGGAAAGAAAAGAGGCTCAAAGACAACTTGAGATTGACATTATATCGAAAGACAAATCTGACCCAAAGTTGCTATACAGCCACATCAGAAGGCAGACAACAGTACAGGACAAAGTCATCAGGCTGAAAAACAGGAGAGCTCATAAAGAATGACATGGAAGCCTGAGAGGAACTCTGCAAGAAATGTAGGGAGATATTCTCAAAAACAGCTAGTGCTGGATACAATACAAGAGAAGAGGTGGAAAAGCTCTTCGTGTAAGAGCTACATACCTCGAAGGCAATGGCACCAGATCTCCATGAATTCTGTGCACTGTGTGAGCCACTAGCAACAATCTTCAACAAATTAATAGGCAGAGAGCAATTGCCAGATTTGTGGAAGACAGCAAATGTAGTTCCAATGTTTAATAAGAGGTAGTCTGAAACTACAGCCCTGTGTCACTAACATGCTTAGTATACAAAGTTATAGAAAATATTTTGCTAGATAAAAATAAATTTGTTTCTACGTCCAGTGAATGTTTTTAAGGTTATTTTTAGTATGCGGAAACTGAATCTAAAGTAAGAATTAACGCATCATGAAAGATCTTGACAACACCTGTGGTTCTATGTAAAATATATAAACTTGAATATACTTCTGAGGAAAACCTTGCGACTGACTTCTTACACATAAACATGAAACCTACGCATCATGCTTGTTTGTCAGAGAGAGTTGGCGAGTCTGTTGTGCTTTGGCCATCCCTGTGTTCAGACGTATTTATACAAGGCAGTTATTCATTGTGTACATTGGTGTTTATTTTGCTTCAGTTGTATTTCTCTGCTACTTGCACGTATCCATATTTACATTACATGGTTTTTGCTCTAAATCTGTTTCAGATTAACATGAACACTCGAGGATGCCTGAACAGTGCAGACAGCTTTTGCTGTGTATATGGCTAGTATACAGCGCATGATAAACGAAAAAAACATCGTGTCAGGCTTGCATACGTTAGTTACCATTTTGTCCTAGGCACATGTCGATTAGACACTAGGCCTGTTGTATGTATGTGTGTGTGTGTAAGGAAACACTTCGAAATGTTTCCGCCCCGCCGGGAATTGAATCCTGGCCCTCCGTGCGTGAAGCGAGAGCTTTAGCCACAAGGCCACCGTGTGCTACTACTGTTGCAAGATAGGTGATCAAGGTTAAATATTGGCTCTACACATACGCTGTACTGTTTGTAGCTTTTGACTGACACAGTAGTTGAATGGGAAATGTAATTTAATGCCATTTGCAGTCCCAGTGGTGTGGTGAAAATCGAAGGATCACCTGAGTGACTTACTTCTGCATGGTTAATGTGGTTTGTCGAAGAAAAACAAGAAAAAATAACGTATAAAGCTTGTGCCACACAGTGAGGACACTCCTATACTGTTCTCCTGTTTCTTATGACATTGAACGTGATAGAAGTGAAGAAACTGTTAACATTCTTCTTTGTAGATTCGCCGGTATATTCGCCCGGCCCGGGCCTTTTCCAAGTGGTGGCCCGGCCTTGGCTCCCTTTTGCGGGAGTGTCTCAGACCAGTGTCTGTCATGAGAGGAGGTACAAGTACCTCCTCGTCTTCTGGGACTAGCTATCCCTAGGCCTAGCCCCATTCCCCGCCCCCACGGGCTCGTAGGGACCTTGGGCTGCCACAAACTCCGCCCACACTGGGATCGAAGGGTGTGGCAGCTGCATAGAAGACGATGTCAGGTGGTACAAAGGGAGCAAGCACTACAGGATCCTTTTGGAGTCAACCCCCAGCTTTTGGCATTAAGCCCGAGCGCTGAGGAAGCTCAAGAATGCCTCTTGCTGTGAGCGTTGCTGCTGCTAGTTCACTTGTCCGTTACACTCTTAACTGTTAACATGGATCGTTACGAACCACCAGAATCCAAGTTTTTGAAACAACCTTTCTTAATCACTCTGCATGGATTAAAGAACCATTGTCAGGGACCTTGACCTATCAAAGCTGAAGGCAAAATTGCTTACACACTTGCAAGAGTGTAATCTATCAGCAGGAGGAACACCATACTAGTTTGGCGGCATTCTATTAAATGCAGATTGGTGAGTGTTTCTTCACTGACGTGAATGGTCTTATGAAGGAATGGGGCTATGATGAATAAAAACTATTCATCGACTCCAGCAAGGTCAGTTTGAAAGCAGTGCTCCATCTGTGTCAATGGTTCATGCTGTGGGATTAAAGGAAACATAAGAATCCATAGAAACTCTACTCAGACTAATAAAATACAACGACCTCGAGTGGAAAATAAACATGGTAGCCTAAAAAATATAATGTTGTTAGGTCTCCAACTTGGTTACACAAAACACTTGTGGAATATTCGTGACACTGCTAGCCACTGTGAGATCAAACAATGACCACCAAGAAAAGACCTTATTCCAGGAAAATTTAATGTACAACATATGCAAATGTCTCGCAAACCAATTAAAGTTCGACGACAAGATAACAAGAGTAAAGAGAGAAAGGGATGGGTAGATTGCATATTTCTGGACTGTAAGAAGGTTTTTAACAATAATGCACTAAAGGCTGGGACAAAAAGCTAGAGGAACTGGGAGGAATAAGAAGAAAGGCACTACAACGAATCAAGAACTATCTAACCGGAAGGAAGTGACTCTTTGAGAAGGTGTCGGAGTGAGTGCATGTGACAAATGGAGTTGCACAAGAATCAACAAAAAGAAAATTGAAGAAATGCCACCAATGATTCTCAGATAATAAGCAAAAAATCTACAAGTCGATAGATACGGGACAGTTGCTAGACATCTGGTGGACAGCGAATGTAGCCTTAGTATTTAAGGCAGGAGACACATGAAATGGATAAACACAAAAATGCAGTATAATGCGATCCTTCACTGACAACGTTTTGCCAACTCGGGGGGCTGTTTAAAGTCACAAATAGAGAATCATGGAAGAGTATAATGCGAGCATTATTAAGTGCAAAGTCGGGTTATTTGTGATGAAGCTAAACCTTGAGTATTTTAAAAATGTTCGACTGAGTAAGGTTGGATGTAAGAATGACCTATTTAGTATAGGCCAGTAGACCTACTTCAGTGATGCATTCTGTTGCCATATACAGAAGCTTCAATGAAAGAAGCTCAGCTATGTTGACTTTGTTCTTGCTGAAGATGCTTGATATACTGATCAGTGTTGATTCCACGATCCTGTATTTTGAAATGACTTCTTTGATAATTTTGTCGTGCACCTTTGTAACTGATGAAGGGGTTGTGGAAATTTGTGTGAAAGACAGGCGATGTTTATGGTCCATTCTGCTGGCATACTGGTGTTCATAAATGCGTGTGTGGTCTCCTCTTCCTGTTTCTCCTACAAATATTTGCTCATAGTCGTTGCAACGAACTGTGTACACCCTACCGTGGACTGGATTTTCAGGTTGTTACGTACATCAACACCTTTGTGCTATCATTTGTACATATTTTTGCTCACTTGTATAGCTCTGTATTGGAGGCTTAATTCTCCATTAATACTGCAAAAAGAAAATGTCTTCTTTTTTTTAAGGCACAGGTCTTCTCACATCAAGTCTGTGACCAGAAAAAGAAGAAACGCCTTCATCACTCTATCACTGTCTTGCCAAAAGCTTGCTAGATGACCCTCCAAATTACAATATTCCCAGCCCTCCCTCAGAGTGCAGGCACTGTACTCTCGACCTCCAGGACTCAAGTCCATCTCATAGGTTTCCTTGAATTCCTTCTTAAATGTTACGTTGCTTGCACGTGTTTCCAATTCTAATTAACATGCTTCCACACACCTGTAGGACGTCCAAGACTGACAGGAAACCTTTACCCCCTTCCATCTTTTCCTAGGATGAGGCTATTCGTCCTTCACTCCGCTTCAGAATTATACACCCTCCAAGTCATCTTATTTCGCTCCATCCTCTCTAAATATCCAAACCTCCTCAGCCCTGTGGATAATACTTTTAGTAACTCCTCACCTCCTCCTCGTTTCTAATCTACGAATTCTCTGCATAATATTTACACCACACATTCCCCTTTTTTGATACCATAAATAAGGTTCTCTGTGTCCACACATGTCTCGATGCACCACCCACCTTTTTTTCCTCGTCAATTCTATGGTTCACCTCATTTTGCATAGACCCACCCATCCACAAGTCCACTCCCAAATAAGAACACACTCCCTTCAGCCTGATATCCAATCTTTCACTACCTCTATATTTTTGTTTCCCTCATCACCTTGCTATTTCTTAACTTCATTTCTAATTTCCTTCTTTTATATACCCTCCCAAATTCGTCTACCAACCTCTGCAACTTCTCTTCAGAATCTAAAGTAGCTTGGAATTAGCGATAAGCAACTGTCACAAGTCGCACTTCGTATTAGATATTGCATATTTTACTCCCACTCTCCCCAAGACAAGTATTCTCTTCCTTTTCAACCCAACTATAAATATGCTAAACAACCATGGTGACCTCGCATACCAGTCGAAGGCCTACTTTTACTGGAACCAGGCAGGGCCAGGAGTAGAGGATGGCACTCTTAGACCACATAGTTGAGTACGTATCGGAGAGTACATTAGTCTCTCCGTCAGTCCTCCTTCACCAGAATTGGTAACAACGATAATAAAAAGCACCTGACTCCCAAATCTGACATAAGCGGCTTACTAGTTATCAAAAATTCATTTGGTCTCGGCGGCGGCAGCAGCAACAGCAGCAGGAGTAGTAATAGGAGTAGTAATAGGAGTAGTAATAGGAGTAGCAAGAGGAGTAGTAACAGGAGGAAGAGGAGTAGTAGTGGTAGTAATGGGAAGATAAAATAAGGACGATAGGCAGCCATTGAAAAGGAGTGTCATATGATCACGTAGGCCTCAGGATGGTCCAACTTCTTGTACACAGTGGACCACTTCACCACTAAACTTACAAGTCGAGCACCGCAAATTGAAGTGTGTGTGTGTGTGTGTGTGTGTGTGTGTGTGTGTGTGTGTGTGTGTGTGTGTGTGAGAGTGTGTGTGTACTCACCTAATTGTACTCACCTAATTGTGGTTGCAGGGGTCGAGACTCAGCTCCTGGCCCCGCCTCTTCGCTGTCTGCTACTGGGTCTCTGCTCTCCCTGCTCCATGAGCTTTATCATACCTTGTCTTAAAACTATGTATGGTTCCTGCCTCCACTATATCTTTCTCTAGTCCATTCCACTTCCTGACTACTCTGTGGCTGAAGAAATGTTTCCTGACATCCCTTTGACTCATCTGAGTCTTCAGCTTCCAGTTGTGTCCCCTTGTTTCTGTGTTCCCTCTCTGAAACAACCTGTCACTATCTACCTTGTCAATTCCCGCAGTATTTTGTATGTCGTTATCATGTCTCCTCTGACCCTTCTTTCCTCCAGTGTTGTTAGTCCTATTTCCTCAACCTTTCTTCATAAGACAGACCCCTGAGTTGTGGAACTAACCTTGTCGCAAACCTTTGCACTTTCTCTAGTTTCCTTACGTGCTTGACCAGGTGTGGGTTCCAGACTGGTGCTGCATATTCTAGTATGGGCCTGACGTACACGGTATACAGTGTCTTGAACGATTCCTTGTTAAGGTAACGGAACGCTAATCTAAGGTTTGCCAGACGCCCTATGTAGTGTGTGTGTGTGTGTGTGTGTGTGTGTGTGTGTGTGTGTGTGTGTGTGTGTGGTGTGTGTGTGTGTGTTTTTTTGTTGGAGTCTGAGACATTGTCAGTGTTTCATTTCCATCTGTTTCTGGCTTTAGAACTTACTTCCACACACACACACACACACACACACACACACACACACACACACACACACACACACACACACACACACACACACACACACAACCCCACCACACACACACACACACACACACACACACACACACACACACACACACACACACACACACACACACACACACACACACACACACACACACACACACACACACACACACACAATATATATATAGTCATTAAGGCTGTATGTTACTTGTTCAGTACCTGTCAAGAATACTTTATTAGGATTTAATTAATTTCTCTGTGTATATACAGAATTATACACCTCTCAGTGTATATACAGAATTATACACCTCTCAGTGTATATACAATGAGGTATACACCTCTCAGTGTATAGTGAATGCAACTTTAATTAATGCAAAGTGTCTTTCAGCTTGGGGAATCTATCCTTGCAGACCAACTTCCAGAAACTCTCGTGATTTTCATTTTTCTTCGTGAGCAGCAATGGGTCAGACTGCAGTTCGCACAGTTCCATCTGAAACTCTGGTAACTGTGTCTACTTTAACTTCCATGGGGCTGTTAGATACAAGGAGACTGGGTTTCAATTTTTCAAAGTCTCTAAATCTTTTCTCAAACTCACTAGATAAAATTTCAGTTTTCTGACAATACGTGAGAAGTCGATATGATCTGCCATGAGTTCACAAGATCATTCATAAACACAGTGAGTAGCTGCAGCTTCTTGTGGAAAGCTTCAATGTGTCCAACTAGTTGAGAAATATTTTGTTTGCCTTGTAAGCACAGAGTCAACACATTCATGGCTGCCATGTCTGTTAGGATAGGGTGCAAAGAAAGCCTTTATCTTAGAGCTGAGTTTGGTACACCTGTGTATTGGTCAGCCGTTGATTTTTTAGAAATGAAAGAAATGCTGGAGCATTTTTCCACCCACCTGATATTTGAGTGGAGTGATAGGGCATTGAATTCTACATTCAGTTCTTCATGGAAAACTATGAATTTTCTCTCCTATGTGACATAATATCGCCTCTGATTAAATTCACTATGCTGACAAAACACTGCATGGTATCACTCGTCTGTAATACCTTGCCACACAATGCTTCTTTGTGGATAATACAGTGTAGTGTGATTCAATCAACTATATTTTCCTTCAGCAAACCAACTAACCCCACATTACAGGAACACTTCAAATACTCCATATTCATTGACAACTGACTGGAGAGCAACATAAATATCTGGACCTCTTGTACCACTTTAAGGGTTGTATATTGACTAGTTCTTCATGTACCATGAAATCCTTATCTACAATAAGTATGAATATGAGTATCTTGCTTGTGTCACTGATGTCTACTTGTCTCAAACCAATGAAAAGTATTTCCAGTATTTCGTTTCATATCTTTCAGTTATGTTTCATATCTTTCAGTTACTCTTCTTATAACTGTTTGATGAGATAATGATACACTTTCAAATTTTCTGGCGCCTTTTTCTTCCCCAAACATTTGTGCCATTTTCACAGCATTTTATAAATTCTCCATCGCTAAATGATTTCCTGTTTTCCACAAGCATCATAACTTCATATGATGCTGTAAGACTCGCTGTTTGAGGTTTCCCAAAGTTACTTAGCACCTCTTTCTGTTTATGATGCTTCCTCTTTAGGCTCATGAAAATATTACTGCGCGATTTTCCCACATACTGGACATACTGTGTGCTGTGCAGTGTCTCATAATGTCGCCTGACATTATATTCTTTCATCATGGAAACTGTTGACACGCAAGGCACAATGATTTTCAGTTATTTTCTATGGAAAGAAATTCTTCAGTTTCATATTAAACACACTGATCACCTCAAGAAACTTTCTTGCCGTGCGGCACAGCGCGTACAGGACATGTCCATATTCTGTACTAATCATGCTCATGGTATGGGATTCTCACTGCAGTAACATTGCCATTATACACACAGTACACAGACCTCTGTGTACCATGGTTCTACTCCTGTTTACCAGCAAGTCTTCTATTGTGGAGAAAATTCTCCAAGAGAGGGGGGTATCAGCCCTTTCTGCCCCTTCTGCCCTTTAAGGGGCCCGGCCCTTAGAAAAGGGCCAGACGGCGTGTCTGGCTTCCTGGTCAACAACTTGATTAGTAACAGATGAACGGACCCAGGAAGCCAGGAAGTCATGTATGGCTGACCAGTGTAGCAACGAGTGTATATGATTGACAGACATTTGATATAAATGGGACTCTTTGCCATAGCAGGAAAGTTAAAGAAAACTGCTGTTTCAGTTTCTACACTTGACATTATAATCATGTGCTCTAGTGATCTAAATATTTGAAGAACACAAGCATTTGAATTGCAAGCTGTTGCAGTGTTTAGCAAGTGGGAAATTGAGCTGAGGTCAGCGATACCGAGCTCGACTGAGGAGCGGAGGGCCGGAGGGCGTCAGATTGAACTAACCAACAAGAGGGAACGGGGCTTACGGCGCGGTGATTTGACCTAAGAAAGGGACATTCGTCCGGCGTCTTCGATCTCCTATTCAATCTCCACTAACGTTGGGAAAGCGGATAAGAACTCTGTTCCAGCGCGTTTAGTGATAATTAATCATAAAATCGTGGTATATTCAGAAGTGTGCGCAGCTTCTTATTACTGCTAAAAGACAAACGTAGAGAGACAATCTCGAGTGTGTCATCAACAAGACGGTGACTCATCAGCGACGTTCTACAAATCAAGACAGCATTCTCCGGGTGTGAATTAAGAGTCCGATACAAATACCCAGGTAAGTCTGCTCAGACATAGATGTTAACCAGCTGCGCAGTTAGGAATACATTTTTTGATCTAGGCAGATTTATCATTCACCCGGTGATACGCGGGCGATCAGCCCAAACCCCGTGAGTAAAGTGCATTTCAGTTCATTCCATGAATGAAGATATGGAATACGCTCCTCTGGGGCAATATATAATAACTTACATATATTACTTAACCATACAGCTCAGTGGATTTGGTAAACCCTGGGTCGCATCGGAGGAATTTCCTGACCCGTGGCTGCCGGAAGTTGACCCAACAACAAAGATATGTATAGTGTTGGTGTTTACCAAATTAAAATTCCCACATCTATGACTATTACATCTCCACTTCTACTGCTGTTACATATTATGTCGGCTACTTCACTAACAACTAATCATCCTGGTTCCGTCTGTGAAGATCATAAGAATGTATATGGCAGTTTGCATGGGTTTAGTGAAAGTGAGGCAGTCTCGTTCCTGTCGTCCTCCGTCATACCCTTTACCTTGCTGGACATATAACTTATTTTCATTGACCTAGCAAACTTGTCTCATAGATGTATGAGCATGTAGTTCACGGAGAAAGAGATGTAACAGGTCTTAGCGTGTTTAGAGAGAGAGAGAGAATGAACGTAAAAAAGTGTGTGAGAGAGAGCGATGAGACGGTAAAATATGAGAGGATCTTTCGGAGTGATGGGAATGGTGGGATTATTTTTTTGATCTTGGCTCCTCTCTCAGAGCCACTCACTCCATCCACATAATACTGAGCAGCTTCCATAGGGTATATGACGGCTTCAACTATCAATTCCAAGATAGACTCGTAGCAAAAGATGTTCAACTGCCTCGAACTATAATTAAAAAACTGCCTCCCACAGTAAATGGTTTAAGTGATATTTTTGTTTTGGGAAATCTCTAAACCCACAGAGGTCATTTAATGCAATCGCATTTAATCCAAGGGAGGTGAACATATAGCTAATTTCTTTGACCAAGGGCCTAACAGTCATCAAGAACCCTCCCAAGAAAGAGTCACACAGATTGTTAACTGCCTGCATAGTGTCAGCCTTCTCACTCGAGAATCTTTTTATTTATTATTTTTATTCTTTCACTATATTTAATTTTAACGTGACTGTCATGAGACATGACTCTGCCTACATCAAAAATATGTGCAACACTCAGCAGCAGCAGCAACAGCCTGACTAATCAGACTTTTAGCTGGGAAGCCTAGCCTTGAAGAGTGCCATGAGCTTTGGTCCCCGGAACCATCACCAGCTTTTATTCATTTTGCACTTTGTTCCGTTGTATTTCATACAACAGAAACTCGTACACTCTTACCATCGTTTTCGGTATATTATATTTTGCTCCCTTCATGTGTCTAATATTCTTGTTATTACTACCACGTCGTAAACCCATGATGCAATAATCAGACGCTGCTAGATGTTTCTTGTTGTTCACCTTTGTCAATGTAATGTTATCTGAAAACTAAATGCAATATTGGTGATTAATTTCCGACCCTCCACTTAGTGCACCATTTGTGTGTCAGACAAAGTTACGTGTCTGCGTTTGCAATAAATTTGTCCAAGTGTCGTCCCCATTTTGGTCTATTGTCTCACCCAAGTTATTTTAGTTCTTCTTGCAATATCTAGAGAACACGTTTGCTGAATGGCTTCAAACTTCAAATACTACTGTATCCATCTAAGAAGACTGGAGTGTATAGATGAAAAAATTTATATTTAAATAAAAATGTGCTGTGTATTTTCCATTACATTAGGAATGCCTCTTCTAAACTACTCTTAACATCTGGTACATCTTAAACATCAGTAACTCACAATAAGGTTACGTTATGTAGGTGCAAATTTATCATTTTTCTGATATAGGTTAAAAATGGAAAATTTCAAGTGATAACTGGGGAATGTCTCTTCTGACCTGCTTTTGATTAGCATTAAACTTTCAATACAAGTGCAAAACTATTCATAGTAATCAATCTAATTCCACTACTTGTCCTGGTGGTCATAGAGCCAGAGCAAAACAATTAATAAAATCAATTGTGAAGAGAAATACTATACGAAATGATGAACAGAGTGAAACTGTGAAAGTTCTTATTCAGAATGTTTGTGTTGTCATAGCTGAAGCCAAGCATCGTCATGCTTTGGTAGAATTCAATTAATTGGAGTTTCGAAAAGAATGACCTACTCAGTCCTTCTGGATCCGTCAGAAACATTAAAGCAGATGGTACTTCAGAAACTGTTATTACCTAGATGTGAATAATTGACAGTTTTCCTTGCCTATGTTAGCGAGCGACAGTGATAAACGACTACCTACAAGAGAGGAAGATTTTATAGCGAAACACTTTAGCTTAGTTCCCCATTTCGGCAGACATGTTCACGAATGATCTCATTAAGAGCAAAGCAGCATTACTCAAGTTGCTGAACGACGTCTCTCTACTGAAGATGAATGTATGATTTCTTTAAATCTCATGTTGAGCTCCTCACATACCTCTTGGTCGTTTCTTGTGAACTCCCCACCTTTCTTCCTCAGCCTGATTACCTGGTCCTTGACTGTTGTTTTCCTCCTGATGTGGCTATACAACAGCTTCGGGTCAGACTTGACTTTTGATGCGATGTTATTGTCGTATTGTCGCTGAGCCTCCCTTCTCATCTGTGCATATTCGTTTCTGGTTCTTCGGCTAATCTCTCTATTTTCCTGGGTCCTTTGTCTTCTGTACTTTTTCCATTCTCTAGTGCACTTAGTTTTTGCCTCCCTACACCTTTGGGTGAACCAAGGACTCGTTCTGGTCTTCCCATTATTTCTGTTTCCCTTGGGAACAAACCTCTCTTCTGCCTCCTTGCATTTTGTTGTCACATAGTCCATCATTTCTTTTACTGGTTTTCCTCCCAATTCTCTCTCCCACTGAACGTCTTGCAGGAAGTTCCTCATGCCTGTGTAGTCCCTCCTTTTATAGTTTGTTTTTCCCGTTATATTCCTGTTACCCTCTCCACTTGTAGCTCAACTATGTAATCTAAGCACAGAACCACATGATCACAAGGGGCCTTTCGTATGTGATATCCTCGATGTCCGAACTACTCAAGGTGAATACTAGGTTCAGTCTTGCTGGGTCATCCTTACCTCTCTCTGGTATTGTCTTTAACATGGTGTGTGTGTGTGCTCTCCTATATGTAGTAAAAGAGGCACAGTCTCAGCATCTGACTCCGCCTCTTTGTTAGCATGGATCCTCGCACTATGCCACTATCCAAGTTGTTCCACTTTCTAACCACTCTACAGATAAAAACAAGTACTTCCTTATACTCCTGTACTCAATTGTTTTAAACATCCAGCTGTGCCCTGTCGTTCCTTTTTCCAGTCTCTAAACCAGTCTGTCGCTGTCCACCTAATCAATTCCTCTCAGTATTTTTTTTGTACATTATCACCCTTATTTCTCCCTAGGTCATCAGGTTTAGCTACTTTAGTCTCTTCTCACAGACAATAGCACATGGACCAGTCACATTACAAAGCTCTGTGCTTTCTCTAGTTTCTTGACATAATTGATCAAAGTTGGATTCCATACTAGTGCCACATTCTCCATTATGGGCTTTACATATGTAGTATACAATATCGTGAATGTGTCTTTGCTTATGTTCCTGAAAGCTGACATCAGATTTTTCCACTTGCACATTTGCTGCATCATTTATTTGCCTGACAAGAGCCCAAGGCGATATGCTCCTTACAGTGCTTACCCAAAGTTATTCTCTCTAAGTGAGGTTTACAGTCTATCATAGTACTAGGGGGGTAGTGCACAACTTTGTAGTACACACAGTCAGTGGCCAGGCTTCAAACACCATTTATTGTACAGGAATAAAGGAATGGAACAGACTGCCTGCACATGTCAAAGCCAGTCATATCTCCTTTATAGTATAATAATACGATATTATCTCCTTTATAGTATTAAAAGGACCCCAGTGGAAATAAGTCACTTTGACTTTTTTGCGTTATCCTAGGTTCTCTACACATATGATGCTATGTATGATAATTAATCTGTCACTGTATTTGTGTATACTACCTGAATAAACTTACTTGCCTCTGCCTCGCGAGCTTGTACTCCGTTTGCGGTCCCGAAACATCATAGTTTTGCACTTGCTGGGTTTAAATATTAGTAACCTCTTGCCATACCTGACCTGCAGCCTGTCTGGGTCCTTTTGTAGTTTTTCTTGGTCCTCTTTTATCTGTATTCTTTCCATAAGTTTTACGTCTGTGAGTATGGATACAACTCATGTTTTTTTCGCTGTCATGTCACACACACATTGAAGAAATTATTCCGGGTCATTTTTACACCTTTTACCTGGACAATCTTTTGTTTCCTTCTTTTATCCATTGTAGTGCCTACCCTGTCATTCTTGCCTAGCGTTTTTCCTAGTTTCTTGTGCAGCATTGTCAAACAGTCCAAGAAAATGTAACCTATCCATTCCTCTCTCCTTATCTCACTTTTGTTACCTTATCTTTCAATCTTCCATTAATAACCCTGTATCCATTAACATTTTAAATGTTAAGTAAAAGGACACAAATGCAACTAATGTGACATTTTATTGTGGCAACGTTTCGCTCTCCAGGAGCTTTGTCAAGCCTGGAGAGCGAAACGTTGCCACAATAAAATGTCACATTAGTTGCATTTGTGTCCTTTTACTTAACATATTGTCGGTTATTCTACCAATATTAATACAACATTTTAAATATTGTGACTCGGGGCTCAGTGTTTGAATTAGGCTTTTGATGCTGTCATTCGTAAAATTGTAGTTCAGCCTTTTTTTTCTTACCTTTAAATATTCGTTTCTGGATCTTCTGTTCACTTCATTGTTTTCTTCATCTGACAAGTAAGCTGTTACTTATATCTATATAATGTAAGTCTTTCAGTGAATCACTGCGCACGCGCGCACGGAGGGCCCGGGTTCAATTCCCGGCGGGGCCGAAACATTTCGAAGTGTTTCGTTACACACACACACACACACACACACACACACACACACACACACTGGGTAAAGCTCTTGCTTCACGCACGGAGGGGCCGGGTTCAATTCCCGGTGGGGCAGAAACATTTCGAAGTGTTTCCTTACATACACATACACACACACACACATACATACAGCAGGCCTAGTGTCTAATCGACATGTGCCTAGGACAAAATGGTAACTAACACACACACACACACACACACACACACACATACAACAGGCCTAGTGTCTAATCGACATGTGCCTAGGACAAAATGGTAACTAACAGAAGTCGAAGCTCATTTGTTGGTCTCACATTTTAACCTTATAAATTGTTCGGTATAATTTAGTTCTTGCCTCCTGGATCTTATCATACCTTCTCTTGAAATTCTGTAAAAAAAATTGCTATCACTATCATCTTATTAGGCTCAGTCACTTTATTACTTGCCTATGACTGAATTGTTTTTTTTTTTTTAAAGTCAGTTACTAATCCGTGTTTTCGCTTCCGATTATGTTTGTTTCAAAATGCCAGCGTTCTCTGCTCAATTGAAACCACTATATACCTTGTACGTCGTTGTTATATCATTCCTAGTCCTACTCTCTTCCAATATTGTCAAATTAAATTCTTTGAACCTCCTTTCATAGTGGAACCTTCTGTTTTCCCCCAGGTTCCTTACCTTTGCTTTCTCAGTTGTGGAGTCAATTTTCTAAATTTTCTACGAGTTTTGTATAACGTCATGAAGAATTTTTTGGGGGGGATTTCTAAAGACAGTTCTAGTACTAGATAGCCTTTCATGTGCTGCTGAAGTTACGCAGTTTATATGTTCCTCGGTGATGTCTTCTGTATCATAATTAATCTCAGGTCTTCACTCTCCTTGTCTTCTGTATCATAATTAATCTCAGGTCCTTCACTCTCCTTGTCTTCTGTATCATAATTAATCTCAGGTCTTCACTCTCCTTGTCTTCTGTATCATAATTAATCTCAGGTCCTTCACTCTCCTTGTCTTCTGTATCATAATTAATCTCAGGTCTTCACTCTCCTTGTCTTCTGTATGGAAATAAATGGTATAAAATACCGACACAATGTATCATAATTAATCTCAGGTCTTCACTCTCCTTGTCTTCTGTATCATAATTAATCTTAGGTCCTTCACTCTCCTTGTCTTCTGTATCATAATTAATCTCAGGTCCTTCACTCTCCTTGTCTTCTGTATCATAATTAATCTCAGGTCTTCACTCTCCTTGTCTTCTGTATCATAATTAATCTCAGGTCCTTCACTCTCCTTGTCTTCTGTATCATAATTAATCTCAGTTCCTTCACTCTCCTTGTCTTCTGTATCATAATTAATCTCAGGTCCTTCACTCTCCTTGTCTCAGGTCCTTCACTCTCCTTGTCTTCTGTATCATAATTAATCTCAGGTCTTCACTCTCCTTGTCTTCTGTATCATAATTAATCTCAGGTCCTTCACTCTCCTTGTCTTCTGTATCATAATTAATCTCAGGTCTTCACTCTCCTTGTCTTCTGTATCATAATTAATCTCAGTTCCTTCACTCTCCTTGTCTTCAGTATCATAATCTCAGGTCTTCACTCTCCTTGTCTTCTGTATCATAATTAATCTCAGGTCTTCACTCTCCTTGTCTTCTGTATCATAATTAATCTCAGGTCTTCACTCTCCTGTCTTCTGTACATAATAATCTCAGGTCCTTCACTCTCCTTGTCTTCTGTATCATAATTAATCTCAGGTCTTCACTCTCCTTGTCTTCTGTATCATAATTAATCTCAGGTCTTCACTCTCCTTGTCTTCTGTATCATAATTAATCTCAGGTCTTCACTCTCCTTGTCTTCTGTATCATAATTAATCTCAGGTCTTCACTCTCATTGTCTTCTGTATCATAATTAATCTCAGGTCCTTCACTCTCCTTGTCTTCTGTATCATAATTAATCTCAGGTCCTTCACTCTCCTTGTCTTCTGTATCATAATTAATCTCAGGTCCTTCACTCTCCTTGTCTTCTGTATCATAATTAATCTCAGGTCCTTCACTCTTCTTCTTTTCTGTTACTACTTCCTTCACATTTTATATATTTTAAGAGGTTTTCCTTCACCTCCTATTTGCGCTATTTTCCACTTGTTTGGCACAAACTTCTATAGTTACTTGTTTTCTCTCTCTCCCAGCTAGCCCAATACAGATTACATTGCTACTACCAACAACACTAAAAACAACAGCAGTGACACCAATATGAACATCAGTAGCTAAAATGCTATGAACAACTGGAAATTGAACAACAGTAGTAATAACAAAAGTATGAAAAGCAGTCCTAGCAATAATAATAACAACAGATGTGAGAATAACAGTAGGAAGAATAGGATACGAGAATCTCCAAAGCAGTATCTGTAGTACTATTATATGGTATTTGATCATACTGCAACCAGTTCCAGCTAATAAATATTTTATGCCAATAATTAGAATAAAGACAAAGTTAAAGGTGTAAGGGAAAACCAAATTTATGGACCAGTTGTCACAATATTTTCACATATTATAACGAACTGTATTACTCTATTCCAGTACAGCAGTAGAAAGTTCGCTCTTAGCACGCCTGGAAACATTGGTCATGTTTTTCTTTACACCTGCTACCCTGTTCAACACGCAGTACGTAAGTACTCGAACGTTAGAGTACATTTTTATGAACAGCATCCCATGGAGGGTTTAAATATACTTTAGATCGAGATGGGCTTCGACATGAGCTTGGGTAGGATAACAGCACGTAACAGCCATTTAAGAAAAGTGGGGAGGAGGGGAAAGTTTGATGCCACTTACTCAGATGTGAAGCCCAACAACAGTATACTGGTACAACAACAGTATACTGGTACAACAACAGTATACTGGTACAACAACAGTATACTGGTACAACAACAGTATACTGGTACAACAACAGTATACTGGTACAATAACAGTATACTGGTATAACAAAAGTTTACTGATGTATTGATTTGTATATACCTGAATTGCGATCTCTTAATGAAGTAAATGCCAAATCACTCATTAATCATTTAAACGTTGCTAATTCATCATTTAAACGCTGTTAATTCATTTGGAAGGTGACCATTACTCCACCAATTATTGAAAATAACTTATAGTTAGTGGTGTCATTTTCCCTAATGTCATTAAATTATCTCTCAAAATGATTAAAACTTATTTCTTGTTTAGTGAATGGTAATAAATATTAAATACACACATGTCGCGAGAAAGACAATAAAGGTGATATTAGGAAGAATACTTGGTTTTGGTTGCTGAGGCAGATCTTTGATCCACTCTTTGGTCGCGATCAATATAAATAGTCTAGAAAACAGACAAGTTGAAGAATGAGACACTTTTGCAACATTTGGGAACATTTATTGAGGAAACGTTTCGCCAACCAATGGCTTCTTCAGTCTGGTATAGAGAAAAACGGTGGAAGATAAAGAGAAGTATAATCAGTCCTTCAGCCTGGAATCAATGTATTCAGTCCATCAATCTTGATAAACTTAGAGCAAATGCTTGGAGAAGAGACTTAAATAACTGTAGTCATCTACTTCAGACCGAGGGACTGATTACCTCATACTCCTCATCTTCCACCGTTCTTTGTATTGGACTGAAGAAGCCACTGGCTGGCGAAACGTTTCACCAGAGATTCCCCAATGTTGCAAAGGTTTCTCATTCTTCAACATTATAACCATCCCTGCTATATAGGGTGAAACAAACATTCCAGGACTGGGTTAAACGACCGTCGAGATATTCTTCATGTCCACTTGTTACTCTTTACCTCTAGTGTTTGAGTGTTACACATAACGAATAAAGGGAATAATTTAATAAATACGAGGAATAATTTTCCTTAATCCTATACAAATTTATTTCACAATCGTTATTGCAATACTTACTATGGATGCAACACAATTCTTGAAAGAAGTGGAACAACAACTGAAATATATTCATTATTCCCATCAGCTTTCAGTATGAGTCAAATCATCTTTGGTTCTCGGTACCTAATCCATTTTACTGAGAACTTGGTGGCTATTCAGAATACTGAAATGCTGAAATATTGATTATAAATGAGCTAACTCCAGCCAGTTTACACAAAAGGCCCAACTGGTCCTAGTCTGAAGATTCTTACACTAGAACGTGACTAGATTCTTGCACTCTTGTTTCCTTACTCCTTATCAACTTGCTCCTCCTCTCCTTCCCAACCTCTGATCACTTTTGTTTCAACGCCCAGCCCTTGTTGTGTGCGGGTGCTCGTCGTGACCTCTGGTGGCCGCATCGTGAAATTTTATTTTCACTGTCATGGCGGAGGGCTACAGGAGGAGGGTTAATACTGTTGGAATTGAGATTCTACAGGGAGCAGTGTACCCGTCCAACGCGGATATTGTTCTACCTGCGATTCTGCGTGATGTGCTGGAGGGACCATTCCGATTATACGGATATCCCTCAATGGAGCGAGGAGGCTGTTTGTGAAGTTTGCGTGTTCGGCGGAGTATCATAGGATCGTGGATACGTTTCAGGACAAGAGGCTGGTGGTGTTATCAGGCCTTGAGGTATGTGTCCATGATGTGTCAGCCACCTATAAGTGGGTGAAGCTGAAGAATGTGCCTTTTGAGGCGGGAGAATGTGACATTACTGAAGCCATGCAGAAATATGGCATTGTTCATGCAGTAACTGCTGGCAGGTGGGCGAATGGGCCCTATGCTGGGATGTTGAGGACGTATTCCGTCAAGATGACGTTACGTCAGAGATCCTTCTTATGTAATAATGACTGGTTTTCGCACACAGGTGTATGTTACATATGTTGGGCAGGTTCGAACCTGTTGGTTATGCGGACAGCAGGGACACCTGGCGGCGAGACTGTAATCGAAGGAAGACGGAAGTGAGGCGAGGTGTGGACGAGGACGTGAGACCCAAGGAGGTTTCAACAATTCTGACAGAAGACCGACGTGTGGAAGACGGGCAGGAGGGCATGGTGC
>WNWK01018730.1:0-39298 GCA_009830355.1 Cherax destructor | reverse complement strand
TTGTATTGTGATGCAAAATTTGTATTTAATGATGAGTTTTACACTCAGAAGTTTGGTATGGCAATGGGAAATCCTCTTCACCTGTTCTTAGTAATTTATATATGGAATTTTTTCGAAACAAGATTGCTTAACACAATCCTTCCCAATAGAGCTAAGTGGTATAGATATGTTGATGACATTTTGCCTTATGCCTAGAATGTAGACATAAACCATTTCCTTGTTAAATTAAATAGCTTAGCTCATTCTATAAATTTTACTGTTGAATTTGAAGTAAATAACTCATTGCCTTTCCTAGATGTTTTTATTATTAAGGGTAACATTGATTTTAAATTTAAAATTTACAGAAAACCTACAAATAATTGTTCCTATGTACACTATTACTCTTCACATCAAGATAGAGTTAAAGTGTGGTTTTCTCTTCTATGTTTTTGAGAGCTTTACGCATTTGTAGTCCAGAGTTCATAGATGAAGAAATCTCTAAAATTTATGAAATAGCTAATGATTTAAAATACCCAAGAAACATAATTGATAAATCTTTTAAAATAGCTAGAAATACTTTTAAAATCAAAAGGGACAACCAACCTTATTCAACCAAAAATATGTTGGTTCTCCCTTACCATGAAAACTTGGTTGATATGCCTTCTTTCTTAAGAATTTTAATATCAAAGTTGTATTTAAAAATCTTGATACAGTAAAAGACTTTGATAAAAAATTCCCCAAAATGCTGACGGATGTGTCTATAAGATTCCCTGTAAAATATGCGATAAAGTTTATTATGGTCAAACTGGTAAAAGTCTTGAACTAAGATTAAAACAACATAAATATAGCATTAGAACTGGACAAGATTCTAATGCTCTATTTATTCATGTGAAGACTTAACCATCCAATAGAATAGGTGATATATTACAGAAATAGAGATAATTTTGACTGGTTTCACGATGACAAGTACATACCTTGAAACTGAGCGCAAAGTAGCGAAAATGTTCGATTTTGGCCGATGTTCAGGAGTATACAAATCACACCATTCATCCAATACACATCAACTGGAGAGTCTAATATTCTTGTACAAGTGTGCAGATATTATTTATACCATTTTTACAGTGATGCAGTTGTATACATAACAGTAAATCTTCTATTTTTGTGAGAATAAAAATTCGAAATGGAAAGCAAAGTAATGTAAGAGGGGCCTGGAGACGTGACTAATGAACAGAGAAGATGTTATTTTAGTGCCAGGAATGTCTGTCTTACTTATTATGGACCCTATTTTGAAATTGGCATCGTTTGAAATTGTGTGAAATTGGCCAAATTGCCATTTTCTGACCACTATTTTGGATAGTTGAAATTGGTAAATAGGCGGTTTCGTGTACTCAATCGATAGAAGAAATGGAGTTCTAGCGAAATAGCTATAATTTTAGTAGACTGAAACATTGGAATGTGCCGAAAATAGGGCTCAAAGTGGGCGAAATCGCCGATGCGTAAATATCATGGCTACCGCTAACTTCGCGAAAACATAATTCCGTTAGTTTTCTATCAAATTTCATAATTTTTGTGGCGTTATGATCGGAAAAAGATTCTCTATCATTCCATAAGAAAAAATAATTTTTTTTTTAATTAATTCGTGGACCCTGAGAACGAGTTTCAGAGAGACCCCTTGGACCCCCAAAGGGTTAATGGACCATACTGCAGTCCCTTTGAAAAGATTATCAACAACAAGATGGAGTTCTCCTTACAGTGCAGTGAAACCAGTAGCGAAATCGTTCGAGAAATTTGTGGCAGTGATTGAAGCTCTTTGCGATCCACAGGAAAGTTTGGATACAAGAGGAGCAGCGCAGGACTTCTTCCTGCTGTGTGCGATTTCACATTTTTGTGTTATCTGTATTTCTGGTGTGACATACTTGGAGGTTTACCTTGCACAGCAGTACTTGCAGACTAAGGATTTAACTCTTGACAAAGTGGTGGTGAAGCTAGAGGCACTGTGATTATTTTTGTATGAAGGGCGAGATCGCATAGTGGAGAATTCAATACAACAAGCACTTTTGAAATGTGAGGAGTATGGATTTCCAACAGAGGGAAGAATCAGGTTAAAGAAAAGGATGGCAGGGGAGCAGGCAAGAGATTCCGGACTCACTCTACAGGAAGAAAATAAGAGGGCGATGTTGAAGTGCATTGATCGTTTTCATAATGTACTCGAAATGCAATCAAGGATGTGGCAGTCATTTTTTTTTTTCAACAAGTCAGCCGTCTCCCACCGAGGCAGGGTGACCCAAAAAAAGAAAATCCCCAAAAAGAAAATACTTTCATCATCATTCAACACTTTCACCTCACTCATACATAATAGCTGTCTTTGCAGGCGCTCAGATACGACAACTGAGAATAAGTCCCTCCCAGCTGTCACTATCCCAAACCCTCCTTTAAAGTGCAGGCATTGTACTTCCCATTTCCAGGACTCAAGTCCAACTAAATCAATTAACTGGTTTCCCTGAATCCCTTCACAAAATGTTACCCTGCTCACACTCCAACAGCTCGTCAGGTCCCAAAAACCATTCATCTCCATTCACTCCTATCAAACATGCTCACACATGCTTGCTGGAAGTCCAAGCCCCTCGCCCACAAAACCTCCTTTACCCCCTCCCTCCAACCTTTTCGAGGACGACCCCTACCCCTCCTTCCTTCCCCTACAGATTTATACGCTCTCCAAGTCATTCTACTTTGATCCATTCTCTCTAAATGACCAAACCACCTCAACAACCCCTCTTCAGCCCTCTGACTAATACTTTTAGTAACTCCACACCTCCTCCTAATTTCCACACTCCAAATTTTCTGCATAATATTTACACCACACATTGCCCTTAGACAGGACATCTCCACTGCCTCCAGCCTCCTCGCTGCAGCATTTCCAACCCATGCTTCACACCCATATAAGAGTGTTTGTACCACTATACTTTCGTACATTCCCTTCTTTGCCTCCATGGATAACGTTTTTTGTCTCCACAGATACCTCAACGCACCACTCACCTTTTTTTTCTTCAATTCTATGGTTAACCTCATCCTTCATAAACCCATCCGCTGACAAGTCAACTCTCAAATATCTGAAAACATTCACTTCTGGATAACAGGTATATCTAGCTACTTCTACTTACACTTTAGGTCACACTACACAGGCATGCACATGCATATATATACATACACACATCTAGGTTTTTCTTCTTTTTCTTAATAGCTCTTGTTCTTTTTATTTTCTCTATTGTCCATGGGGAAGTGGAAAAGAATCTTCCTCCGTAAGCCAAGCGTGTCGTATGAGGCGACTAAAATGCCGGGAGCAATGGGCTAGTAACCCACACATTTACTAAAAAAGAGAAGAAGAGAAACTTTATAAAACTGGGTTGTTTGATTGTGCGTGGATGTAGTGCAGATGATAAGAAAGAGATGAATACTGATGTTATGAATGAAAAGAAGTTGGATGTCCTGGCCTTAAGTGAAACAAAGCTGAAGGGGGTAGGCGAGTTTCAGTGGGGAGAAATAAATGGGATTAAGTCAGGAGTATCTGAGAGAGTTAGAGCTAAGGAAGGGTAGCAATAATGTTGAAGGATCAGTTATGAAAGGAGAAGAGGGAATATAAATGTGTAAATTCAAGGATTATGTGGATTAAAATAAGGGTTGGATGCGTAAAGTGGGTCATAATAAGCGTGTATGCACCTGGAGAAGAGAGGAGTGTAGAGAGAGAGAGAGATTTTGGGAGATGTTAAGCTAATGTATAGGAACTTTTGAACCAAGTGAGAGAGTAATTGTGGTAGAGGACCTAAATGCTAAAGTAGGAGAAACATGTAGAGAGGGTGTGGTAGGTAAGTTTGGGGTGCCAGGTGTAAATGATAATGGGAGCCCTTTGATTGAACTTTCTATAGAAAGGGGTTTAGTTATAAGTAATACATATTTTAAGAAGAAGAGGATAAATAAATATACAAGATACAGTGGACCCCAAGTTTCGTAAACCCCGGAAATCGTACAATTATGTAAGTATAATATTGTCAGTGCTTGTGGAAGTGTATTTTTGGGGGGTCTGAAATAGACTAACCTACGTGACATTTTTCCTTAAGGGAGTAAATTCGTTCGGTAATGGCGCTTGAGCAGACTTCAGGAGTGAAGTTTTTACGAAACTCGGGTGTCCACTGTATGATGTAGGGCGTAATGACAGTAGTTTGTTGGACTACGTATTGGTAGATAAAAGACTGTTGAGTAGACTTCAGGATGTACATGTTTATAGAGGGGGCCCCAGATATATCAGATCACTTTTTAGTTATAGCTACAGTGGGAGTAAAAGGTAGATGGGATACAAGGAAAATAGAAGCAGTAAGTAAGAAAGAGGTGAAGGTTTATAAACTAAAAGAGGAGGATAGATTTGCTAGTGAGAGTGTAGGCAATGGGGTCGAAGATGTATGGGGTAGATTTAAAAATGAAGTGTTCAGCAGAAGTTTGTGGTTACAGGCGAGTGGGTGCGGGAGGGAAGAAGAGCGATTGGTGGAATGATGATGTAAAGAGAGTAGTAAGGGAGAAAAAGTTAGCATATGAGAGGTTTTTACAAAGTAGAAGTGATGCAAGGAGGGAAGAGTATATGGAGAGAAAAAGAGATGTTAAGAGAGTGGTGAAGCAATGTAAAAAGATAGCAAATGAGAGAGTGGGTGAGATGTTTTCAACAAATTTTGGCCCGTGCTGGGCGGGTCCTTCATGGTCCGTCCCACTGACAGAGTGTTTGCCCAACCCAATTTTCAATGATTGTATATGATATGGGAACACATCTGGTTGTGTCAGGTTACAAACACGTCCTGCTCAGTTATAATTTTGTACAAGCGTTGAAGCTAAAACCTCAAGGTTTAAATTCAGCAAACCCAACCTGAGTCTCGAAATCGCAATAACACGACTGTAAACAAAGTCGTTCCGTGGTTTTGTTTTTTTTCTAACCTGTGTCTGCGCAACACTCGGTTCCTTATGCAACACTTCCCCCGTGGTTGTTTTACTTCACTACCACCATCACCCCCACCATCACTACCACCATCACTATCACCATCACTACCACCATCACTACCACCATCACTATCACCATCACTACCACCATCACTAGGGTAGTTGATGAGTGGAACAGTCTGCCTAGTAGGGTTATTGAAGCTAGGACCTTGGGCAGTTTCAAATTTAGGTTGGATAAATACATGAGTGAGAGGGGTTGGATTTGAGTGGGACTCGCACTTGAGTTAATAGAATCATTAAAGCATATTTCTTGGATAGAATTGAAAATTAGGTTGGGCAATTATTCTGTTAGTGGGATGGATTGTGAAGGACCTGCCTAGTATGGGCCAACAGGCCTGCTGCAGTGTTCCTCCTTTCTTATGTTCTTATGTTTTGGAGTGAGATTAATAAGTTGAGGAAGCCTAGGGAACAAATGGATTTGACAGTTAAAAATAGGAGAGGAGAGTTATTAAATGGAGAGTTAGAGGTATCGGGAAGATGGAGGGAATATTTTGAGGAGTTGTTAAATGTTAATGAAGACAAGGAAGCTGTGATTTCGTGTATAGGGCAAGGAGGAATAACATCTTGTAGGAGTGTGGAAGAGCCAGTTGTGAGTGTGGGGGAAGTTCGTGAGGCAGTTGGTAGAATGAAAGGGGGTAAGACAGCTGGGATTGATGGGATAAAGATAGAAATGTTAAAAGCAGGTGGGGATATAGTTTTGGAGTGGTTGTTGCTATTATTTAATAAATGTATGGAAGAGGGTAAGGTACCTAGGGAATGGCAGAGAGCGTGTATTGTTTCTTTGTATAAAGGCAAAGGGGACAAAGAGAGCAAAAATTATAGGGAATAAGTCTGTTGAGTGTACCTGGTAAAGTGTATGGTAGAGTTATTATTGAAAGAATTAAGAGTAAGACAGAAAGCAGGTTAGCAGATGAACAAGGGGGCTTTAGGAAAGGTAGGGGGTGTGTAGACCAAGTGTTTACAGTGAAACATATAGGTGAACAGTATTTGGATAAGGGTAAAGAGGTTTTTGTGGCATTTATGGATTTGGAAAAGGCATATGATAGGGTGGATAGGGGGGCAATGTGGCAGATGTTGCAGGTGTATGGAATAGGAGGTAGGTTACTGAAAGCAGTGAAGAGTTTTTATGAGGATAGTGAGGCTCAGGTTAGAGTGTGTAGGAGGGAGGAGGACTATTTCCCAGATGGGATTGTAAGAGAAGTGAATTCGAGGGTCTTGGCAAGAGGTGTGGGGTTAAAAGATAAAGAATCAAATACAAAGTGGGAGTTGTCACAGTTGCTTTTTGCTGATGACACTGTGCTTTTGGGAGATTCTAAAGAGAAGTTGCAGAGGTTGGTGGATGAATTTGGTAGGGTATGTAAAAGAAGAAAATTGAAAGTGATTATAGGAAAGAGTAAGGTGATGAGGATAACAAAAAGATTAGGTGACGAAAGATTGGATATCAGATTGGAGGGAGAGAGTATGGAGGAGGTGAATGTATTCAGATATTTGGGAGTGGACATGTCAGCAGATGGGTCTATGAAGGATGAGGTGAATCATAGAATTGATGAGGGGAAAAGGGTGAGTGGAGCACTTCGGAGTCTGTGGAGACAAAGAACTTTGTCCATGGAAGTAAAGAGGGGAATGTATGAGAGTATAGTTATACCAACACTCTTATGTGGGTGTGAAGCATGGGTGATGAATATTGCAACAAGGAGAAGGCTGGAGGCAGTGGAGATGTCATGTCTGAGGTCAGTGTGTGGTGTGAATATAATGCAGAGAATTCGGAGTTTGGAAATTAGAAGGAGTGCGGGATTACCAAAACTATTATCCAGAGAGCTGAGGAGGGGTTGTTGAGGTGGTTCGGACATGTAGAGAGAATGGAACGAGACAGAATGACTTCAAGAGTGTATAAATCTGTAGTGGAGGGAAGGCGGGGTAGGGGTCGGCCTAGGAAAGGTTGGAAGGAGGGGTAAAGGAAGTTTTGTGTGCGAGGGCTTGGACTTCCAGCAAGCATGTGTGAGCGTATTTGATAGGAGTGAATGGAGACAAATGGATTTTAATACTTGACGTGCTGTTGGAGTGTGAGCAAA
Source organism: Cherax destructor (assembly GCA_009830355.1). Classification (NCBI taxonomy): domain Eukaryota; kingdom Metazoa; phylum Arthropoda; class Malacostraca; order Decapoda; family Parastacidae; genus Cherax; species Cherax destructor. The sequence continues at coordinate 32,207 of WNWK01018730.1, read as the reverse complement.
GTAACATTTATGAAGGTATTCAGGGAAACCGGCAGGCTGGACTTGAGTCCTGGAGATGGGAAGTACAGTGTTTGCACTCTGAAGGAGGGGTGTTAATGTTGCAGTTTTATAACTGTAGTGTAAAGCACCCCTCTGGCAAGACAGTGATAGAGTGAATGATGATGAAAGTTTTTCTTTTGGGCCACCTGCCTTGGTGGGAATCGGCCGATGTGTTAATAAAAAATAATAATATTTATTTTATTAACCCTTTGACTGTCGCAACCCTCAATCCTGAGTGCTCTCCTGTTGTCGCAAAATTTAAAAAAAAAAAAAAAAAAATTTTTTCTTATGAAATGATAGAGAATCGTTTCCCGATGGTAAAGACACCAAAAGTTTGAAATTTGATTGAAAACTCACGGAATTACGCTCTGCGAAGTTAGTGATCTCAGCAATATATACGATCGGCAATTTCGCCGACTTTGAGCCCTATTTTCGGTAAATTCCATTGTTCCAGTTGACCAAACTCATAGATATTTCTTTAGAACTTCATTTGTTCTATCGATTGAGTACAAGAAACCACAAATTTATCGATTTCAACTACCAATAAAGTGATCAAAAATTGGCAATTTGGCCAATTTCATGCAAAATAAAAAGTTGTCAATTTCAAAATAGGGTCCAGAATAAACAATGCAGACATTCCTGGCACTAAAATAAGATGTTATCTGTTCATTAGTCACGTCTTTAGGCCCCTCTTATATTACTTTTGCTTTCTATTTTATTTTATTCCAAAAATAGAAGATTTACGTTAGGCAGACTTTGCATTATTGTAAAAATGGTATAAATAATATCAGTGCACTTGTGAAAGAATATTAGACTCACCAATTGATGTGTATTGAACGCGTGGCGTGATTTGTTTACTCTTGAACATTTGCAAAAATCAAACATTTCTCCTACTTTGAGCCCCAATTTCAAGGTCGTTTTCATCATAAAACTAATCAAATCATCTATATTTCTGTAGTATGTTGTCCATTCTATCAAATGAGACCATAAAAAGAGAATACAACCATAAATACTATACAAAATACACCTCAAAGTCGGCGTTTTAACCCAAAAAAAATGGTGGAGTTTTTTTCTCTCATTATGTACTGCTTGCTGCAGGATTTTTTTATACTCGCACACTGACCACACAGACCCATTCTCTCATATGGGGCCTACCAGCTTTCTCCCATTTGATTTGAAGCCGCTAGAATTTAGGCGTTTTGAACGTCTGAAACAGTGGCTCTAAGACGATATATACGAAAAAAGTCAAAGGTTAATAAAGTGAAAGTATTCCCATGTTTGGTTTATGGCCCTTAAAACGTTCTCATTCTAAACATTAGTCATTGGGCATACAGTAATGACGTAACTGGATTTTACTTTCCCCATCTCTTAGATTTCATGGGGTGACACCAAGATGCACCGGGTGACACCAACCCTAGCAACTCCACTGTGTCTTACCCTTATTTGTTTCAGTAATAACTCAACTATACGCTTTGCCCGGTATACTCAACAGTATTATTCTCCTATAATTCTTAAACTGATCTGTGCCTTTTCCCTAGGTCCCCTTCCTCTTTCATGCATATACAATATACCACCCACTCTAAAACTGTCTTGTTCAGGTATGATGGTGAACATGTGTTCTTTGTCCCACCCTTTCTTGGGGAAAAATTTAAAACAAAACTATTTCTGTACTTATGTACATGCTCATCAAAACATAAAACACAAAGTTTAATTTAGAGGTTGGTTATATGCACTATGTTGACTGATTTCTCTTTCTTAGGTGTGAATGGTAGTCCAGTTCCTGCAAGGTCTTTTGACCCCATTTTGTAGCTCCTCCCCCAAGACACAGAGACTGCTTCATTCAGAAGCACATTAAGTAAGTTTGCTTTTTTCAACAAAGTAATTATTATTAGAAAATGTTACATAGTCAGCTCTCAAATTCATGATATCTGTGTAATAAGTTGGAAAACATTGAGCTCTTTTTGTGTTTTAGAGGCTATATCTGTTTAAATATTGCTTTACTTTGTTAATAAGGTCGGCCATCACAAATCCGGCAATAATTCATCGGTTAATTCAGTTATCCGGCAATAATTTATAGCATAATTTCAAATTTCCAGGTCGCCACACCAACCGCTGCTACTGTTTGGTGGCACTACTTGCTGCATAAATCATTCCAATTTCTTTTCTCCATTTATTGTTACAACCTGCTTACACCAGCCATGGTTCCAACGTAAAAGAAATGCTTTTCGGGTAAAACATACACAGTACATTGTCCTAAAAAATAAAGGGGGCTTTTAACCACGTTGGGTTCCCTGAACTCAGTCTCGTACAGGGGAAAAATGCTTTATTATTCGTTAATATCAACACTACGGCTTTTTACCTATCACAATTTATCTAATATGACATAATAAACAATATAAATAAATAAAAATGGGAAATACTCAGAATGAATAATATTTGGCATTACCCAAACAGTTTGATGGAGGCATGAAGAGGATATGGGGTACAAGTACCATCCTCCCATCCCTTTTGGGGGCTTATATTAAAAAACGTGTTAACGGGGAAATGTGTTCCTGTTACCATAAAACTGAAACAAAAAAAACTATTTTCTCCAAAAGATTATTACATAGCAGCATATGTTAGAGAACCTGGATAACCCCAAAAAATCAGACAGTGACTTATTTCCCGTACCTGGCTTGGGGGCCCCATATGATTTTTTGGGAAATATTTTTTTTTCAGTTGTTTGTTTATCTTTTTGAAACTTGGGCAATTTTTGCCGATTTTTATTAAATGAACTTTCTTGTGTAAGTCAAGTTGGTTAACTTTAGTAAGTGTATTCTAACCTAACCACTTGTAATCCGGCAAACTCAATAATCCGGCACACTACAGGACCCAATGATGCGGTTTGTGATTGCCAACCTGTATTAGACATTGATAAGAATGAATTTCTGGGAAAATGAAAGATTTAGGTGTGAGAAATGTTGTGAGCACATCAACAAATTTTTTTAGTTAGTTTTTAATTAAGGGTTGTTCACCAAAACAAAAACAAGAAATGGGTATGACAAAAATGTAAATTCAATTTTTTAAATTATTTACAGATCATACAGTACAAATAAAGTTAAATGATCTAAATCAATGAATTTTTAGTACAGTTATGGAAATTTATAAGACATTATTGATCTGGGCACCATACTTATTTTTTTTCAGATATATTGAAAATTTGGACAAGCCTTTCCTCAGTAATTGGGAGAGACATTTGATGGCTACTCAAGAAAATACAGTGATAAATGATTCAGGTCGTCTTCCTGCACAGTGGCTTGCTGCTGGACCTGGCACTCATGGCACTGTTGTTAATGCTCTCTGGGCTCTCAGGGAGTACATGATGAAGGATTCTTTGGGCATTGCTAAAATTTTGTGACCCGATACAAAATCAGAAGATTTAAAGAAGGAAGAGGCGGGAAAAACTACAAATCAGAGCCAGACTGCTACAGTGACATTTCTTCCAAAGAACTTCTCCTTCACTGTCTCTACATCTGTCAATGAACTGGGGTAATTTTCTGGTCCATGTGGTCTTGCCTAGCAAAAGGGTTTTTGTTGCATTGTTAAGAAAAAACCTTACCCTCTGTTGGGCAAGAGCCCCTACCCTCTAATGGGTTGGACCCTCTTGTAAATGTTTTTTGATAAAGGAATTCATTCCATTTCTCCACACTGTACGTGATACATTGGTTATATGCTGCTGATTTTTTATAATTGTCATTTTGTTAGAATTTGGGGTGTTGCAATCAGAGAGTAATGAGAATCATGATGTCAGCACACTTCTGGAAAGATAGAGATTAAATTAACAACGGTGAATATTTTCTACTGGGTTCATCCTGCCTTGGCAGGGAGACTGCCGTTGAGGTAACATCATCAAATTAACATAGTGTGAGTGTGTGTGTGTGTGTTGTGTGTGTGTTTGTGTATGTGTACTCACCTATTTGTGGTTGAAGGGGTCGACTCACAGCTCCTGGCCCCACCTCTTCACTGGGTGCTACTGTGGATGTGTGTGTGTGTGAGAGAGGGAAAACGGAGATGTGCCATGACTTACCCTGTGTGTGTGTGTGTGTGAGAAATTTATGTGAGTGTGTGGGAGAGTGAGAGATTTTTTTAAATTGTGTATGTACTCACAAGGATAAGGTCGTAGCTTCTGGCTCAGCTTCTCAACTTTATTTATGTGTGGGCATGTGTACATACGTACCAGCATGAAGTGATAGTATTTTTTATTATAAAGTTTTTATATTCCTTATTTTGAAAACTTTTATTTGAAAGGGCATTATGTTTACTGTAGGTTTTTATTTATTGTTGTTTATTGAAATGTGTCCAAGTTTGAAGTCACAGTATGGTTAGTATGGCAGTGGTGTTTGACACAGTTTTGTGTTTACAGTGACATTAAAATATGTATAAGTTGGTATAGCCCAGGAAGATATTCTTTTTTTTTTTTATGTAGGATATTTCTTTTATTTGACTTGTGAATAGTGGTATGTCATCTCTGTTGTTTGTCAGCTATTTCCTGTTGAAGTGATGCCATTCATGTTCTATAAGTTTTTTTTTAGATTTTGTATATTCTTAGATGTAAGTACAGCTATCAGATATTCATAGCCACAGAATGTAGTTTATGCATTACAAACAATTGAGTGCATCACTAATACAGTTGTTGTTTTATTTTAGATCTGGTAAATGTTAATAATACTTTGCATTAATTCCAGATCTTAAATATTACTTTTGTAGGTGTGCTGTTAAATAGGATGGTTAAGTCTGTTATAGAGAAAAGTTGGTTAATTGAGCATTTTCTTTAAATAAATTTTTTAATATGATTTGGCATAAAGGTGATAATACAAGATAAGTAAATACACACAGCATTATATTAAAAAAAAAAAAAGATTTTAGTGTCCCAAAAACCTTAGTCAAAGGTTTCTAACATTTCACAGTGCACTTTTATGTTCTCTTGTGTAAGTGTAATATTGAATTGTCTTCTGTAAGTGTGCTTTTTATGCTATTAGGAGCAAATATAGTAATAAGGTTAATCTCAGACATATGCTGGCTGTATACTTTTTTATTCAGAAGTACAGTACTTTTATTTTGGTACTTTTTATTTTACTCACATATTAGACATGCTATTTTTTGATGGAAAAGGTGAGAAAATATAACATATAATAAAGTATACGAAAGAATTAAAAAAATATAAAATAATAAATATTTTATTTCTTATAAGCCATACAGGTGTGCCAGTAGATATACATAATTTGATACAAATGTAAGCACAGAAGAAAGCCACGAATTATGTAATGCATTTCAGGCAAACTAATCAAAAGGCTTACATACTATTTAAATCTAGACCTAGCATAATGTATAAGACATTATCAGTATAGATTGTGTAAATCAGTTCAGTTCAATGGGGAAACACAAGTGACCAAAGTTGTAATTATTGAGTAATGTTGAAATTATACTACGTATAAAGTTCTTTGTAAACAGTAGTAGAATAATGGAATGGGTAACAAGAAGAGGTAAGGATTACATCCACTGGAAATCTTAATTGTGATTAAATATTCAAGACAGGATATTATACCCTAAAGTCTGTGTCCTTAGCTGAATCAATTGGCAGGTCTTGCATCACTCACTTGTGGTAAACTGCATGATGGTTTAGTATTTGCTGTCTAAACTCATGGTTTGTGGGCCTTAGTTCACAGTCTGTGTCGATAGCAAGCTTTCATGAACCAAGTTATAGGCAATGCTTGGATGGATCTGTAATTACCTATTTGAACTTGGCAAGGAGGAGTGAGCTCTTGGTCCCACTGCTTAACTTTTGACTAATATGATTGAGTCCTGCAGTGGAACACCATAAGTTCTGATATGAATTCCTTGTATATTCAGAACCTTTGTTTTATGCCTTGGAAAATGATATTCATAGTGGGTGAAAATGGTTTCAAGAAAATCTGTCCCTAAATTTATTACGAATGTTACAAAAATCATTTAACACTAGTCAAACAGCTATCTATGCATATAGCTCTATAGATATCATGGTGATAGAAAGTTCATTATCAGCAAGTGGTGGTGATTAGTTAGATGGGTGGGGTGTCCATCTTACCTCTTAAACATGTATCCTTTCACTTATAATAATGTGCCTTATCAAGCATCATCATAAAATCATATGTTAAGTTAGGTGCCAAGAGGAAAAATACTGACATTAAAAACTGAAAAATATTAAATTTTTTACATAGATTCCCTGCTTTGTCATATACAGTGGACCCCGCCAACGAACACCCCGGAAATCGTACAATTAAGTAAGTATAATATTGTAAGTGCTTGTGGAAGTGTATTTTTGGGGTCTGAAATAGACAACCTACGTGACATTATTTCTTAAGGAAGTAAATTCGTTCGGTAATGGCACTTGAGCAAGCTTCTGGAATGAATTTTGTTTGTTAGGCAGGGGTCCACTGTAATTTATCACATTATTTTGTGTTTTACCAATCCAGCATATACACAAGACTTATGGCTCACGTGTTATCATAATTATACTTCACAATCTAAAATTATTATAATCAAAAAGAAGTGCTAAACTTCACAATCTAAAAAATAACCAAATAAAGGCAGACAGCAAGTAATCAACACTTTCTACACCTGTGAAGTTTTCGTACATCCCAACTTCATCCACTTCCATCTTCCTCCCACCACAGCTCAAGACAGTCTACGAGACATTGCATTGAAGAGGAAGTGTGTTAAGACATGCAGCATTCTGTACTGCTGAGTTACAGAAAACAGTTACACTACTGGTGTAATATATAAATGAAATTAAGTTTTCATGGCTGCTATTGTCACTTCTGTTAGTTATTTGAGAAGACGGCTTTTAGAGATTGTTTATTTAGTTAATTTAGCAATGATTACTAAGTATAATTATGACTGTTTATAGTTATTAGCTTTGTGTATATGCTTGTGTATGGTAAATATGTTATTAATGACTTATAAAAGTGTTGAATTTGACAACACTGGAGCGCTGTATAACCCTGTGGTTTGAGCGCTTCTATTTGATTATAATAATAATAATGACAACACTGGAAACGCATGTAAAATTCCAATATATTTGAAGCTAAGGTTTTTAACTATGATATTTCATGAATTGGCTTTACCTAACATATTACTTACATGTTCTTTAGAAAAGAATAAGGACAACAGGAATTATTATTATAATTATGGGGGAGTGCTAAACCTGTGAGATTATACAGCACATGTGGGGGGGGGGGATAGAAAATATTCAGGCTCAATTCAGGGAACCGGAGCACAGATTCAATTCCCTAGATCAAGAGCCCTTGAGGGGACAACAGGAATTTGCTATTATTTTTGTTTTAATGTGTACCTTCATATTTTGTCGGGGAAAATTCCCTTAGATTTTCATACTAAGTATCTTCAAAGAAATCAAAATTTCCGACACCTTCCTCTCCTGATCGAAAAAATTTACAGTTTCTCTTTAATGTGTCACTGTTCAGTTGATTGTATTTCACATCTTACTTTCCAGAAATGCTTCTTAATATCCTTGTGGCTTTTAGGTGTTAAACTTGCAACCATGCCCCCCTCTTGTAGCATTTCTGGTGTCTACCCCAAAATATTTTTTATGTCATAATCATATTCAGCCTTCTTTACCTCTTCAGTGACATTAGTCTTACTCATTTTCCTTAATTTGGATTGCAGTTTTAATGTATTTTCTGTACACACTAAAGTTTTACTTGACGTTATCAAAGCAAGGCATCAACACTGGCACTGCACATGAGGCAATGCATGTTATGAAAAAAAGATTGACCGGGTTTTTGGAATGTCATTTTTGTTTTCAAGCTTAGCCTGTTATCATGTTTTGTACAATTTGGGGACAAATTTAGAATCAATGTAGGATATCTTTTCCTTTCAAAAACTGGCCATATCCCACTGAAGCAGGGGGCCCAAAAAAAAAAACAAAAGTTCCTCTTTTAAATGTAGGATAAAGAATTAAACTTATGTAACCAGGTCATAATATATATATATATATATATACTAAAAAAGAAAGAAGAAAACTTTATAAAACTGGGTTGTCTGAATGTGCGTGGATGTAGTGGGATAAGAAAGAGATGATTGGATTTATGAATGAAAAGAAGTTGGATGTCCTGGCCCTAAGCAAAACAAAGCTAAAGGGGGGTAGGCAGTTTCAGTGGGGAGAAATAAAGGGGAAAGTCAGGAGTACCTGAGAGAGTTAGAGCTAAGGAAGGGGGCAATAATGTTGAAGGATCAGTTATGGAAAAAAGGGGAATATGAATGTGTAAATTCAAGGATTATGGGATTAAAATGGGGTTTTGGATGGGTGGGTCATAAAATGTATACCTGGAGAAAGGGGAGGTAGGGGAGAGAGAGATTTTGGGGGGATGTTGCAATCATAGGAACTTTTGCCCAAAAAGGGGAGTAATTGTGGTAGGGGCCCAAATGCAAAGTGGGAGAAACATGCAAAAAGGGGTGTAGGTAAGTTTGGGGTGCCAGGTAAATGATAATGGGAGCCCTTTGATTGAACTTTGCATAGAAAGGGGTTTAGTTATAGGTAATACATATTTTAAGAAAAGAGAGATAAATAAGTATACACATATGTAGGGGCGTAATGACAGTAGTTTGTTGGACTATGTATTGGTGGATAAAAGACTGTTGAGTAGACTTTAGGATGTACATGTTTATAGAGGGCCACAGATATATCAGATCACTTTTTAGTTATAGCTACAGTGGGAGTAAAAGGTAGATGGGATACAAGGAAAATAGAATCAGTAAGTAAGAGAGAGGTGAAGGTTTATAAACTAAAAGAGGAGGCAGTTAGGGTAAGATATAAACAACTATTGGAGGATAGATGGGCTAGTGAGAGTGTAGGCAATGGGGTCGAAGATGTATGGGGTAGATTTAAAAATGTAGTGTTAGAGTGTTCAGCAGAAGTTTGTGGTTACAGGCGAGTGGGTGCGGAGGGAAGAGGAGCGATTGGTGGAATGATGATGTAAAGAGAGTAGTAAGGAGAAAAAGTTAGCATATGAGAGGTTTTACAAAGTAGAAGTGATGCAAGGAGGGAAGAGTATATGGAGAGAAAAAGAGAGGTTAAAAGAGTGGTGAAGCAATGTAAAAGAGAGCAGATGAGAGAGTGGGTGAGATGTTATCAGCAAATTTTGTTGAAAATAAGAAAAAGTTTTGGAATGAGATTAATAAGTTGAGGAAGCCTAGAGAACAAATGGTTTTGACAGTTAAAAATAGGAGAGGAGAGTTATTAAATGGAGAGTTAGAGGTATCGGGACGATGGAGAGAAAATTTTGAGGAGTTGTTAAATGTTGATGAAGACAGGAAGCTGTGATTTCGTGTGTAGGGCAAGGAGGAATAACATCTTGTAGGAGTGTGGAAGAGCCAGTTGTGGGTGTAGGGAAGTTCGTGAGGCAGTGGGTAGAATGAAAGGGGTAAGGCAGCTGGGATTGATGGGATAAAGATAGAAATGTTAAAAGCAGGTGGGGATATAGTTTTGGAGTGGTTGGTGCTATTATTTAATAAATGTATGGAAGAGGGTAAGGTACCTAGGGATTGGCAGAGAGCGTGTATTGTTCCTTTGTATAAAGGCAAAGGGGACAAAAGAGAGTGCAAAAATTATAGGGGAATAAGTCTGTTGAGTGTACCTGGTAAAGTGTATGGTAGAGTTATTATTGAAAGAATTAAGAGTAAGACAGAAAGCAGGATAGCGGATGAACAAGGGGGCTTTAGGAAAGGTAGGGGGTGTGTAGACCAAGTGTTTACAGTGAAACATATAGGTGAACAGTATTTGGATAAGGGTAAAGATGTTTTTGTGGCATTTATGGATTTGGAAAAGGCGTATGATAGGGAAGATAGGGGGGCAATGTGGCAGATGTTGCAGGTATATGGAATAGGAGGAAGGTTACTGAAAGCAATGAAGAGTTTTTATGAGGATAGTGAGGCTCAGGTTAGAGTGTGTAGGAGGGAAGGGGACTATTTCCCAGTAAAAGTTGGCCTTAGACAAGGATGTGTGATGTCACCAGTGGTTGTTCAATATATTTATAGATGGGGTTGTAAGAGAAGTGAATGCGAGGGTCTTGGCAAGAGGTGTTGGGCTAAAAGATAAAGAAGCAAATACAAGTGGGAGTTGTCACAGTTGCTTTTGCTGATGACACTGTGCTTTGGGAGATTCTGAAGAGAAGTTGCAGAGGTTGGTGGATGAATTTGGTAGGGTGTGTAAAAGAAGAAAATTGAAAGTGAATATAGGAAAGAGTAAGGTGATGAGGATAACAAAAAGAATAGGTGACGAAAGATTGGATATCAGATTGGAGGAGAGAGTATGGAGGAGGTGAATGTATTCAGATATTTGGGAGTGGACATGTCGGCGGATGGGTCTATGAAGGATGAGGTGAATCATAGAATTGATGAGGGAAAAGGGTGAGTGGAGCACTTCGGAGTCTGTGGAGACAAAGAACCTTGTCCATGGAAGTAAAGAGGGAATGTATGAGAGTATAGTTATACCAACGCTCTTATATGGGTGTGAAGCATGGGTGATGAATGTTGCAACGAGGAGAAGGCTGGAGGCAGTGGAGATGTCATGTCTGAGGTCAATGTGTGGTGTGAATATAATGCAGAGAATTCGGAGTTTGGAAATTAGGAGGAGGTGCGGGATTACCAAAACGATTGTCCAGAGAGCTGAGGAGGGGTTGTTGAGGTGGTTTGGACATGTAGAGAGAATGGAACGAGACAGAGTGACTTCGAGAGTGTATAAATCTGTAGTGGAGGGAAGGCGGGGTAGGGGTCGCCCTAGGAAAGGTTGGAGGGAGGGGGTAAAGGAAGTTTTGTGTGCGAGGGGCTTGGACTTCCAGCAAGCATGTGTGAGCGTATTTGATAGGAGTGAATGGAGGCATATGGTTTTTAATACTTGACGTGCTGTTGGAGTGTGAGCAAAGTAACATTTATGAAGGGATTCAGGGAAACCGGCAGGCCGGACTTGAGTTCTGGAGATGGGAAGTACAGTGCCGGCACTCTGAAGGAGGGGTGTTAATGTTGCAGTTTTATAACTGTACTGTAAAGCACCCCTCTGGCAAGACAGTGATGGAGTGAATGATGATGAAAGTTTTTCTTTTTCGGGCCACCCTGCCTTGGTGGGAATCGGCCGATGTGTTATTAATAAAAAAAAAAAAATATACAATATTTCATATTATTTTTCAAAATATACATGAAACATTAAAAAAGTTTAGAAAAATGTGCTAAAGTGGTATTTTATTGCATATTTCGACGTTTTAGAGCGGTTTGAGTGCTTCTCTGACAAAACTCATTTTTTAGCTAAAATACTTAGATTATCAAACTTTTAAATAGAATTTCTACTGCAATTGAAATTTATGGGAAAAGTAAGCGAAATTTTATGATTTTTTTTTTGAGGAGGCTTACTCATAGGTATATTTTATCTAAAAAACAGTTTTTCAGAAAATCCTTGAAAATGCCTTGAATCGTCAAAAAATGCAATGAAATAACGTTTTTTAGCATTTTTAATATTTATCAATTATTTACATATTTTTAAAAATTCCTTTAAAAATCTATGAAAATCAATATTATTATACAATATTTCATATTATTTTTAAAAAAATACATGAAACTTAAAAATCTCAGAAAAATGTGCTAAAATTGTATTTAGACGTTTTAGAGGGTTTGAGTGCTTTTCTGACAAAACTCATTTTTAGCTAAAATCTTAGATTATCAAACTTTTAAATAGAATTTCTACTCAATTGAAATTTCATGGAAAAGTAAGAAATTTATGATTTTTTGAGGAGGCTTACTCATAGGTATATTTTATCTAAAAAAACAGTTTTTCAGAAATATTGAAAATGCTTGAATCGTCAAAAATGCAATAAAATAAGTTTTATAGCATTTTTACATATTTATAAATTATTTACATTTTTTAAAAATCCTTTAAAAATCTATAAAATCAATATTATAGAATATTTCATATTATTTTTCAAAAATACATGAAACTTAAAAATTAGAAAAATGTGCTAAAATGGTATTTTATTGCATATTTCGACGTTTTAGAGCGGTTTGAGTGCTTTTCTGACAAACTCATTTTTAGCTAAAATACTTAGATTATCAAACTTTTAAATAGAATTTCTACTGCAATTGAAATTTATGGAAATAAGGAAATTTTATTGTTTTTTTGAGGAGGCTTTACTATAGGTATATTTTATCTAAAAATAGTTTTTCAGAAAATCCTTGAAATGCCTTAATCGTCAAAATGCAATAAATAACGTTTTATAGCATTTTGATATTTATAAATTATTTACATATTTTAAAAATCTTTAAAACTATAAAAATCAATATATTATACAATATTTCATATTATTTTCAAAATACATAAACTTAAAATTAGAAAATGTGCTAAATGGTATTTTATTGCATATTTGACGTTTTAGAGCGGTTTGAGTGCTTTTCTGACAAAACTCATTTTAGCTAAAATACTTAGATTATCAACTTTTAAATAAATTTCTACTGCAATTGAAATTTATGGAAAAGTAAGTTAAATTTTATGATTTTTTGGAGGCTTACTCATAGGTATTTTATCTAAAAATAGTTTTTCAGAAAATCTTGAAAATGCTTTAATCGTCAAAAATGCAATAAATAACGTTTTATAGCATTTTATATTATAATTATTTACATATTTTTAAAAATCCTTAAAAATCTATAAAAATCAATATTATTATAGAATATTTCATATTATTTTTCAAAAATACATGAAACTTAAAAATCTCAGAAAATGTGTAAAATGTATTTTATTGCATATTTCGACGTTTTAGAGCGGTTTGAGTGCTTTTCTACAAAACTCATTTTAGCTAAAATACTTAGATTATCAAACTTTAAATAGAATTTTACTGCAATTGAAATTTATGGAAAAGTAAGCAAATTTTTATTTTTTTAGGAGGCTTACTATAGGTATATTTATCTAAAAAATGTTTTTCAGAAAATCTTGAAAATGCCTTGAATCGTCAAAAATGCAATAAATAACGTTTTATAGCATTTTTCATATTTATAATTATTTACATATTTTTAAAAATCCCATTAAAAATCTATAAAAATCAATATTTTATAAATATTTCATATTATTTTCAAAAAATACATGAAACATTAAAATCTCAGAAAATGTGCTAAAATGGTATTTTATTGCATATTTCGACGTTTTAGAGCGGTTTGAGTGTTTTCTGACAAAACTCATTTTAGCTAAAATACTTAGATTATCAAACTTTTAAATAGAATTTCTACTGCAATTGAAATTTATGGAAAAGTAAGGAAATTTTATGATTTTTTTGAGGAGGCTTACTCATAGGTATATTTTATCTAAAAAAAGTTTTCAGAAAATCTTGAAAATGCCTTGAATGTCAAAAATGCAATAAATAACGTTTTATAGCATTTTTAATATTTATAAATTATTTACATATTTTTAAAAATCCCATTAAAAATCTATAAAATCAATATTATTATACAATATTTCATATTATTTTCAAAAATACATGAAACATTAAAATCTCAGAAAATGTCTAAAATGGTATTTTATTGCATATTTCGACGTTTTAGAGCGGTTTGAGTGCTTTTCTGACAAACTCATTTTTAGCTAAAATACTTAGATTATCAAACTTTAAATAGAATTTCTACTGCAATTGAAATTTATGGGAAAAGTAATGAAATTTTATGATTTTTTTTGAGGAGGCTTACTCATAGGTATATTTTATCTAAAAAACAGTTTTTCAGAAAATCTTGAAAATGCCTTGAATCGTCAAAAATGCAATAAAATAACGTTTTATAGCATTTTTAATATTTATAAATTATTTACATATTTTTTAAAAATCCTTAAAAATCTATAAAATCAATATTATTAAATATTTCATATTATTTTTCAAAAATACATGAAACATTAAAATCTAGAAAAATGTCTAAAATGGTATTTTATTGCATATTTCGACGTTTTAGAGCGGTTTGAGTGCTTTGAAAACTATTTTTAGCTGACAAACTCATTTTTAGCTAAAATACTTAGATTATCAAACTTTTAAATAGAATTTACTCAATTGAAATTTATGGGAAAAGTAAGCGAAATTTTATGATTTTTTTTGAGGAGGCTTACTCATAGGTATATTTTATCTAAAAATAGTTTTCAGAAAATCTTGAAAATGCCTTGAATCGTCAAAAATGCAATAAATAACGTTTTATAGCATTTTGAATATTTATAAATTATTTACATATTTTAAAATCCTTAAAAATCTATAAAATCAATATTATTATACAATATTTCATATTATTTTCAAAATACATGAAACTTAAAATCTCAGAAAAGTGCTAAAATGGTATTTTATTGCATATTTCGACGTTTTAGAGCGGTTTGAGTGCTTTTCTGACAAAACTCATTTTTAGCTAAAATACTTAGATTATCAAACTTTTAAATAGAATTTCTACTCAATTGAAATTTATGGGAAAAGTAAGGAAATTTTATGATTTTTTTGAGGAGGCTTACTCATAGGTATATTTTATCTAAAAATAGTTTTTCAGAAAATCTTGAAAATGCTTGAATCGTCAAAAATGCAATAAATAACGTTTTATAGCATTTTTAATATTTATAAATTATTTACATATTTTTAAAATCCCATTAAAAATCTATAAAAATCAATATTATTATAAATATTTCATATTATTTTTCAAAAATACATGAAACATTAAAATTAGAAAATGTGCTAAAATGGTATTTTATTGCATATTTCGACGTTTTAGAGCGGTTTGAGTGCTTTTCTGACAAAACTCATTTTTAGCTAAAATACTTAGATTATCAAACTTTTAAATAGAATTTCTACTCAATTGAAATTTATGGGAAAAGTAAGCGAAATTTTATGATTTTTTTGAGGAGGCTTACTCATAGGTATATTTTATCTAAAAATAGTTTTTCAGAAAATCTTGAAAATGCCTTGAATCGTCAAAAATGCAATAAATAACGTTTTATAGCATTTTAATATTTATAAATTATTTACATATTTTTAAAAATCCCTTAAAATCTATAAAATCAATATTATTATACAATATTTCATATTATTTTTCAAAAATACATGAACATTAAAATTTAGAAAATGTGCTAAATGGTATTTTATTGCATATTTCGACGTTTTAGAGGGTTTGAGTGCTTCTGACAAAACTCATTTTTTAGCTAAAATACTTAGATTATCAAACTTTAAATAGAATTTCTACTGCAATTGAAATTTATGGAAAAGTAAGGAAATTTTATGATTTTTTGAGGAGGCTTACTCATAGGTATATTTTATCTAAAAATAGTTTTTCAGAAAATCCTTGAAAATGCTTGAATCGTCAAAAATGCAATAAATAACGTTTTATAGCATTTTAATATTATAAATTATTTACATATTTTAAAAATCCTTTAAAAATCTATAAATTCAATATTATTATACAATATTTCATATTATTTTCAAAATACATGAAACTTAAAATTTAGAAAATGTGCTAAAATGGTATTTTACTGCATATTTCGACGTTTTAGAGCGGTTTGAGAGCTTTTCTGACAAAACATATTTTGTAGCTAAAATACTTAGATTATCAAACTTTTAAATAGAATTTCTTCTGCAATTGAAATTTATGGGAAAAGTAAGACAAATTTTATATTTTTTTAAGGAAGCTTACTCATAGGTATATTTTATCTAAAAAAATGTTTTTAGAAAACTTGAAAATGCCTTGAATCGTCAAAAATGCAATAAATAACGTTTTATAGCATTTTTGTATATCTATAAATTATTTACATATTTTTAAAAAATTCTTTTAAAAATCTATAAAAACAATATTATTATACAATATTTCATATTATTTTTCAAAAAATACATGAAACATTAAAATCTCAGAAAAATGTGCTAAAATGGTATTTTATTGCATATTTGACGTTTTAGAGCGGTTTGAGTGCTTTTCTGACAAAACTATTTTTAGCTAAAATACTTAGATTATCAAACTTTAAATAAATTTCTAATGCAATTGAAATTTATGGAAAAGTAAGGAATTTTTGTTTTTTTTTGAGGAGCTTTACTCATAGGTATATTTTTCTAAAAAAGTTTTCAGAAAATCCTTGAAAATGCTTGAATCGTCAAAAATGCAATAAAATAACGTTTTATAGCATTTTTGCATATTTATAAATTATTTACATATTTAAAAATCCTTTAAAATCTATAAACAATATTATTATACAATATTTCATTATTTTTCAAAATAATGAAACTTAAAAATTAGAAAAATGTGTAAATGGTATTTTTTGCATATTTCGACGTTTTAGAGCGTTTGAGTGCTTTTCTGACAAAACTCATTTTTAGCTAAAATACTTAGATTATCAAACTTTTAAATAGAATTTCTAACTGCAATTGAAATTTATTGGAAAAGTAGCGAAATTTTAATATTTTTTGAGGAGGCTTACTCATAGGTATATTTTATCTAAAAAAACAGTTTTTCAAATCCTTGAAAATCCTTGAATCGTCAAAAATGCAATAAAATAACGTTTTATAGCATTTTGCATATTTATAAATAATTTATATTTTTTAAAATCCTTTAAAAATCTCAAAATCAATATTTTATACAAATTTCATATTATTTTAAAAATACTGAACCTTAAATTAGAAAATGTGCTAAAATGGTATTTTATTTCATATTTCGAGTTTTGAGCGGTTTGAGTGCTTTTCTGACAAAACTCATTTTTTAGCTAAAATACTTAGATTATCAAACTTTAAAATATAGAATTTCTTATGCAATTGAAATTTTGGACAAAGTAAGCGAAATTTTATCATTTTTTTTAAGGAAGCTTACACATTGGTATATTTTATAAAAAAAATAGTTTTTAGAAATCCTTGAAAATTCCTTGAATCGTCAAAAATGCAATGAAAATAACGTTTTATAGCATTTTTGCATATTTATAAATTATTTACATATTTTTTTAAAAATCCATTTTAAAATCTATAAATCAATATTATTATACAAAATTTCGTATTATTTTTCAAAAAATACTTGAAACATTAAAAAGTTTAGAAAAATGTGCTAAAATGGTATTTTATTGCATATTTCGACGTTTTAGAGTGGTTTGAGTGTTTTCTGAGAAAACTCATTGTTTAGCTAAAATACTTAGATTATCAAATCTTTAAATAGAATTTCTTCTGCAATTGAAATTTATGGGAAAAGTAAGCGAAATTTTATTATGTTTTTTAAGGTAGCTTACTCATAGGTATATTTTATCTAAAAGAAAATAGTTTTTTTAAATCCTTGAAAATGCCTTGAATCGTCAAAAAATGATATAAAATAACGTTTTATAGCATTTTTGAATATTTATAAATTATTTACATATTTTTAAAAATTCTCATTAAAAATCTATAAAAATCAATATTATTATATAATATTTCATATTATTTTTCAAAAAATACATGTAACATTAAAATCTCAGAAAAATGTGCACAAATGGTATTTTGTTGCATATTTCGACGTTTTAGAGCTGTTTGAGTGGTTATCTGACAAAACTCATTTTTTAGGTAAAATACTTCAATTATCAAACTTTAAAATATAGAATTTCTTCTGCAATTGAAATTTATGGGAAAAGTAAGCGAAATTTTATAATTTTTTTAGGGAAGCTTACTCATCAAAATTCTCATTAAAAATCTATAAAAATCAATATTTTTATACAACATTTCATATTATTTTTGAAAATATACATGACACCTTAAAAAGCTTAGAAAAATGTGCTAAAATGGTATTTTATTTCATATTTCGACGTTTTTGAGCGGTTAGAGTGCTTTTCTGACAAAACTCATTTTTTAGATAAAATACTTAGATTATCAAACTTTTAAATAGAATTTCCAATGCAATTGAAATTTATGGGAAAAGTAAGCGAAATTTTTAGATTTTTTTTTGAGGAGGCTTACTCATAGGTATATTTTATCTAAAAAAACAGTTTTCAGAAAATCGTTGAAAATGCCTTGAATCGTCAAAAAATGCAATAAAATAACGTTTTATAGCATTTTTCAATATTTTTAAATTATTTACACATTTTTAAAAAATTCTATTAAAAATCAATGTTATTGTAGAATATTTCGTATTATTTTTCAAAAAAAACATGAAACATTAAAATCTCAGAAAAGTGTGCTAAAATGGTCTTTTATAGCATATTTCGACGTTTTAGAGCTGGTTGAATGCTTTTCTGACAAAACTGATTTTTAGCTAAAAATACTTAGATTATCAAACTTTACATTGAATTTCAATGCAATTGAAATTTATGGAAAAGTAGCATTTTGCATATTTATAAATTATTTACATATTTTTAAAAATTTCATTAAAATCTATGAAAATCAATATTATTATGGAATATTTCATATTATTTTCAAAAATACATGATACATTAAAAGCTTAGAAAATGTGCATATTTCGACGTTATAGAGCGTTTCAGTGCTTCTGACAAAACTCATTTTTAGCTAAAATACTTAGATTATCAACCTTTAAATAGTATTTCTACTGCAATTGAAATTTATGATAAAAGTAAGCGAAATTTTATGATTTTATAAAAAAATAGATTTTCAGAAAACTTGAAAATGAATTGAATCGTCAAAAATGAAATAAAACAACTTTGTAGCATTTTAAATATTTATATATTTTTAAATATTTTAAAAATCCTATTAAAATCTATAATAATCAATATTAATATAGAATGTTTCATATTATTTTCAAAAATACATGAAACATTAAAATCTCAGATAAATGTGCTAAAATGGTATTTTGATGCATATTTCGACGTTTTAGAGCAGTTTGAGTGCTTTTCTGACAAAACTCATTTTTAGCTAAAATACTTAGATTATCAAACTTTTAAATATAATTTCTTCTGCAATTGAAATTTATGGGAAAAGTAAGCGATTTTTTTATGGAGGAATACTCATAGGTATATTTTATCTAAAATTAGTTTTAGAAAATCCTTGAAAATGCCTTGAATCGTCAAGAAATACAATAAAATAACGTTTTATAGCATTTTTATATATATAAATTATTTACATTTTAAAATTCTATTAAAATCAATGTTATTGTAGAATATTTCGTATTTTTTCAAAAATACATGAAACATTAAAATCTCTGAAAATGTGCTAAAATCGTATTTTATTGCATATTTCGACGTTTCAAAGCGGTTTGAGTGCTTTTCTGACAAAACTGATTTAGCTAAATACTTAGATTATCAAACTTTTACATTGAATTTCTGCAATTGAATTTATGGGAAAAGTAACCAAAATTTTATTATTTTTATGGGAGGCTTAGTCATAGGTATATTTTATATATAAAAATATTTTTTTCAGAAAATCCTTAAAAATGCCTTGAATCGTCAAAAAATGCAATAAAATAACGTTTTATAGCTTTTTTTAATATTTAAAAATTATTTACATATTTTTAAAAAATATCATTTAAAATCTATAAAAATCAATATTATTATAGAATATTTTATATTTTTTTTCAAAAAATACATGAAACATTAAAATCTCAGAAAAACGTGCTAAAATGGTATTTTATTGCATATTTCGACGTTTTATAGCGGTTTGAGGGCTTGTTTGAGAAAACTCATTTTTTAGCTAAAATACTTAGATTTTCAAACTTTTAAATAGAATTTCAAGCGAATTTTTAGATTTTTTTTGAGGAGGCTTACTCATAGGTATATTTTATCTAAAAAAACAGTTTTTCAGAAAATCTTTGAGTCGTCAAAAAATGCAATAAACTAACGTTTTATAGCATTTTTGCATATATATATATAATTTACATATTTTTTTAAAAACTCCTTTAAAAATCTCTAAAAATCAATATTTTTATACAACATTTCATATTATTTTTGAAAATATACATGAAACCTTAAAAAGCTTAGAAAAATGTGCTAAAATGGTATTTTATTTCATATTTCGACGTTTTTGAGCGGTTTGAGTGCTTTTCTGACAAAACTCATTTTTTAGATAAAATACTTAGATTATCAAACTTTTAAATAGAATTTCCAATGCAATTGAAATTTATGGGAAAAGTAAGCGAAATTTTTAGATTTTTTTTGAGGAGGCTTACTCATATGTATATTTTATCTAAAAAAACAGTTTCAGAAAATCGTTGAAAATGCCTTGAATCGTCAAAAAATGCAATAAAATAACGTTTTATAGCATTTTTGAATATTTTTAAATTATTTACACATTTTTAAAAAATTCTATTAAAAATCAATGTTATTGTAGAATATTTCGTATTATTTTTCAAAAAATACATGAAACATTAAAATCTCAGAAAAATGTGCTAAAATGGTATTTTATTGCATATTTCGACGTTTTAGAGCTGGTTGAGTGCTTTTCTGACAAAACTGATTTTTTAGCTAAAAATACTTAGATTATCAAACTTTTACATTGAATTTCTAATGCAATAGAAATTTATGGGAAAAGTAGCATTTTTGCATATTTATAAATTATTTACATATTTTTAAAAAATCTCATTAAAAGTCTATGAAAATCAATATTATTATGGAATATTTCATATTATTTTTCAAAAAATACATGATACATTAAAAAGCTTAGAAAAATGTGCATATTTCGACGTTTTAGAGCGGTTTCAGTGCTTCTCTGACAAAACTCATTTTTTTTAGCTAAAATACTTAGATTATCAAACTTTTAAATAGTATTTCTACTGCAATTGAAATTTATGATAAAAGTAAGCGAAATTTTATGATTTTATTTAAAAAAAATAGATTTTCAGAAAATCCTTGAAAATGAATTGAATCGTCAAAAAATGAAATAAAACAACTTTTTGTAGCATTTTTAAATATTTATATATTTTTTAAATATTTTTAAAAAATCCTATTAAAAATCTATAATAATCAATATTAATATAGAATGTTTCATATTATTTTTCAAAAAATACATGAAACATTAAAATCTCAGTTAAATGTGCTAAAATGGTATTTTGATGCATATTTCGACGTTTTAGAGAGGTTTGAGTGTTTTTCTGACAAAACTCATTTTTTAGCTAAAATACTTAGATTATCAAACTTTTAAATATAATTTCTTCTGCAATTGAAATTTATGGGAAAAATAAGCGAATTTTTTTTTTTTATGGAGGAATACTCATAGGTATATTTTATCTAAAAAAATTAGTTTTCCAGAAAATCCTTGAAAATGCCTTGAATCGTCAAAAATACAATAAAATAACGTTTTATAGCATTTTTTAATATATATAAATTATTTACACATTTTTAAAAAATTCTATTAAAAATCAATGTTATTGTAGAATATTTCGTATTTTTTTCAAAAAATACATGAAACATTAAAATCTCAGAAAAATGTGCTAAAATGGTATTTTATTGCATATTTCGACGTTTTAAAGCGGTTTGAGTGCTTTTCTGGCAAAACTGATTTTTTAGCTAAAATACTTAGATTATCAAACTTTTACAATGAATTTCTACTGCAATTGAAATTTATGGGAAAAGTAAGCGAAATTTTATTATTTTTTTTATGGGAGGCTTAGTCATAGGAATATTTTATATAAAAAATATTTTTTCAGAAAATCCTTAAAAATGCTTTGAATCGTCAAAAAATGCAATAAAATAACGTTTTATAGCATTTTTGAATATTTATAAATTATTTACATATTTTTCAAAAATCTCATTTAAAATCTATAAAAATCAATATTATTATAGAATATTTTATATTATTTTTCAAAAAATACATGAAACATTAAAATCTCAGAAAAACGTGGTAAAATAGTATTTTATTGCATATTTCGACGTTTTATAGCGGTTTGAGTGCTTGTTTGAGAAAACTCATTTTTTAGCTAAAATACTTAGATTATCAAAGTTTTAAATAGAATTTCTACTGCAATTGAAATTTATGGGAAAAGTAATCGAAATTCAATGATTATTTTTTTGTTTTGAGGAGGCTTACTCATAGGTATATTTTATTTAAAAAAAAAAAAGTTTTTCAGAAAATCCTTGAAAATGCCTTGAATCGTCAAAAAATGCAATAAAATAACGTTTTATAGCAATTTGAATATTTTTAAATTATTTACACATTTTTAAAAAAAAATCTATATAAAAATCAATATTATTGTAGAACATTTCGTATTATTTTTCAAAAAATACATAAAACAATAAAATCTCAGAAAAAATGTTCTAAAATGTTTTTTTTTTTTTGCATATTTCGACGTTTTATAGCGGTTTGAGTGATTTTCTGACAAAACTCAGTTTTTAGCTAAAATACATAAATTATCAATCTTTTAAATAGAATTTCTACTGCAATTGAAATTTATGGGAAAAGTAGGCAAAATTTTATGATTTTTTTGTGGAGGCTTACTCATGGGTATATTTTATCTAAAAAAAAAAAAATCAGAAAATCCTTGGAAATGCCTTAAATCGTCAAAAAATGCAATAAAATAATGTTTTATAGCATTTTTAAATATTTATAAATTATTTACAACTTTTTAAAAAATCACATTAAAATCAATATTATTATAGACTATAATATTTCGTAATATTTTTCAAAAAATACATGAAACATTAAAATCTCAGAAAAATGTGCTAAAATGGTATTTTATTGCATATTTCGACGTTTAAGAGCGGTTTGAGTGTTTTTCTGACAAAACGCATTTTTTAGTTAAAATACTTAGATTATCAAACTTTTAAATAAAATTTCTACTGCAATTGAAATTTATTGGAAAAGTACGCGAAATTTTATCATTTTATTTAAAAAAAATACATTTACAGAAAATCCTTGAAAATGCCTTGAATCGTCAAAAAATGCAATAAAGTAACGTTTTATAGCATTTTTGCATATATATATATATAAATAATTTACATATTTTTTTAAAAATCCCTTTAAAAATCTCTAAAAATCAATATTTTTATACAACATTTCATATTATTTTTTAAAAAAATACATGATACATTAAAAAGCTTAGAAAAATGTGCTAAAATGGTATTTTATTGCATATTTCGAAGTTTTAGAGTGGTTTGAGTGCTTTTCTGTCAAAATTCATTTTTTTAGCTAAAATAATTAGATTATCAAACTTTTAAATAGTATTTCTACTGCAATTGAAATTTATGGGAAAAGTAAGCGAAATTTTATGATTTTATTTAAAAAAAATAGATTTTCAGAAAATCCTTGAAAATGCCTTGAATCATCAAAAAATGCAATAAAATAACGTTTTCTAGCAGTTTTAAATATTTATATATTATTTAAATATTTTTAAAAAATCCCATTAAAATCTTTAAAAATCAATATTTTTATAGAACTTTTCATATTATTTTTTCAAAAAACACATGATACATTAAAAAGCTTAGAAAAATGTGCTAAAATGGTATTTTATTGCATATTTCGACGTTTTAGAGCGGTTTGAGTGCTTTTCTGACAAAACTCATTTTTTAGCTAAAATACTTAGATTATCAAACATATAAATATAATTTCTAATTCAATTGAAATTTATGGGAAAAGTAAGTGAAATTTTATAATTTTTTTTTTGAGGAGGCTTACTCATAGGTAAATTTTACTAAAAAAAAAAACAGTTTTTCAGAAAATCCTTGAAAATGCATTGAATCTTCAAAAATGCAATAAAATAAAGTTTTATAGTATTTTTGCATATTTATAAAATGTTTACATATTTTTTTAAAAATCCCTATAAAAATCTATAAAAATCTATATTATTACACAATATGTCATGTTATTTTTCAAATCATACATGAAACATTAAAAAGTTTAGAAAAAATGTGTAAAATAGTATTTTGTTGCATATTTCGACGTTTTAGAGCGGTTTGAGTGCTTTTCTGACAAAACTCATTTTTTTTCTAAAATACTTAGATTATTAAACTTTTAAATTAAATAGAATTTCTGCTGCAATTGAAATTTTTGGGAAAAGTAAGCGAAATTTTATGATTTTTTTTTTTGAGGAGGCTAACTCATAGGTATAAAAAAAAAGTTTTTCAGAAAATCCTTGAAAATGCCTTGAATCGTCAAAAATGCAATAAAATAACGTTTTATAGTATTTTTGCATATTTATAAATTGTTTACATATTTTTTAAAAATCCCTATAAAAATCTATAAAAATCAATATTATTACACAATATTTCATGTTATTTTTCAAATCATACATGAAACATTAAAAAGTTAAGAAAAAATGTTTAAAATGGTTTTTTATTGCATATTTCGATGTTTTAGAGCAGTTTGAGTGCTTTTCTGACAAAACTCATTTTTTAGCTAAAATACTTAGATTATCAAACTTTTAAATAGAATTTCTTCTGCAATTGAAATTTATGGGAAAAGTAAGCGAAATTTTATCATATTTTTTTTTTAAGGAAGCTTTTTCATAGGTATATTTTATCTAAAAAAATAGTTTTTTTAGAAAATCCTTGAAAATTCCTTGAATCGTCAAAAAATGCAATGAAAATAATGTTTTATAGCATTTTTGCATATATATCAATTATTTACACATTTTTTAAAAATCCCTTTAAAAATCTATAAATTCAATATTATTATACAATATTTCATTTTATTTTTCAAAAAACACTTGAAACATTAAAAGTTTAGAAAAATGTGCTAAAATGGTATTTTATTGCATATTTCGACGTTTTAGAGCGGTTTGAGTGCTTTTCTGACAAAACACATTTTTTAGCTAAAATACTTAGATTATCAAACTTTTAAATAGAATTTCTACTGCAATTGAAATTTATGGGAAAAGTAAGCGAAATTTTATGATTTTTTTTAAGGAAGCTTACTCATAGGTATATTTTATCTAAAACAAACAGTTTTTCAGAAAATCTTTGAAAATGCCTTGAATCGTCAAAAAATGCAATAAAATAAATTTTTTTAGCAATTTCAATATTTTTAAATTATTTACACATTTTTAAAAAATTATATTTAAAAATCATTATTATTGTAGAACATTTCGTATTATTTTTCAAAAAATACATGAAACATTAAAATCTCAGAAAAAAATGAGCTAAAATGGTATTTTGTTGCATATTTCGACGTTTTAGAGCGGTTTGAGTGCTTTTCTGAGAAAACTCATTTTTTTTTTTTATGGAGGCATACTCGTAGGTATATTTTATCTAAAAAAAATTTCCAGAATATCCTTGAAAATACCTTGAATCGTCAAAAAATACAATAAAATAACGTTTTATAGCATTTTTGAATATATATAAATTATTTACACATTTTTAAAAAAATTCTAATAAAAATCAACGTTATTGTAGAATATTTCGTATTTTTTTTCAAAAAATACATGAAACATTAAAATCTCAGAAAAATGTACTAAAATGGGATTTTATTGCATATTTCGACGTTTTAAACCGGTTTTAGTGCTTTTCTGACGAAACTTATTTTTTAGCTAAAATACTTAGATTATCAAACTTTTACATTGAATTTCTACTGCAATTGAAATTTATGGGAAAAGTAAGCGAAATTTTTATGATTTTTTTAATGGAGGCTTACTCATAGGTATATTTTATATAATTTTTTTTTCAGAAAATCCTTAAAAATGCCTTTGAATCGTCAAAAAATGCACTAAAATAACGTTTTATATAATTTTTACATATTCATAAATTATTTACATATTTTTTAAAAAATCCCTTTAAAAATCTATAAAAATCAATATTATTATACAATATTTCATATTATTTTTCCAAAAATACAAGAAACATTAAAAACTTTAGAAAAATGTGCTAACATGGTATTTTATTGCATATTTTGACGTTTTAGAGCGGTATGATAGCTTCGCTGACAAAACTCATTTTTTAGCTAAAATTCTTAGATTATCAAACTTTAAAATAGAATTTCTTCTGCAATTAAAAGTTTTGGGAAAAGTAAGCGAAATTTTATGATTTTTTTTGAGGAGGCTTACTCATATGTATATGTCGTGCCGATTAGGTAAAACTGGCGATTTTGGCTTAAATAACAACGCTCACTTTGCCATATAAGACAAGTGAAAATTTGTGTATGCAATAATTTCGCCAAAATCATTCTGAACATAACGAAAAAAATATATTTCATTGTGTTTGTTTATTATTAAATTAATGTTAACGTATCTAAAATATATTTAGTTGGGTTTGGCTAAATTAAATTGCGCTTGTTGTAATAAGGTTAGGTAGGTTTTCAAAGTTTCTCTTGGTTCAAAATTATAAATTCTTACATTAACATAAATGAAAAAAATATATCTTTAAACGTATAAGAGAAAATTTTAGAAAGGACTAAATTTTAGATGAGTTCTTGCTAATTGACCAGTTTTACCTAATCGGCACAACATATATTTTATCTAAAAAAAAACAGTTTTTCAGAAAATCCTTGAAAATGCCTTATATCGTCAAAAAATGCAATAAAATAACTTTTTATAGCATTTTTATAAATTATTTAAACATTTTTAAAAAATCCAATTAAAAATAAATATAATTATACAATATTTCGTATTATTTTTCAAAAAATACATGAAACATTAAAATCTCAGAAAAAAATGTTCTAAAATGGTATTTTGTTGCATATTTCGACGTTTTAGAGCGGTTTGAGTGTTTTTCTGAGAAAACTCATTTTTTAGCTAAAATACTTAGATTATTAAACTTTTAAATAGAATTCCTTCTGCAATTTAAATTTATGGGAAAAGTAAGCATTTTATTATTTTTTAAGGTAGCTTACTCATAGGTATATTTTATCAAAAAAAAAATTGTTTTTCAGAAAATCCTTGAAAATGCCATGAATCGTCAATAAATGCAATAAAATAACGTTTTATATCATTTTTTAATATTTATAAATTATTTACATATTTTTAAAAAATCTTATTAAAAATCTATAAAAATCAATATTATTATAGAATATTTCATATTATTTTTAAAAAAATACATGAAACATTAAAATCTCAGAAAAATGTGCTAAAATGGTATATTATTGCATATTTCGACGTTTTAGAGCGGTTTGAGTGCTTTTCTGAGAAAACTGATTTTTTACCTAAAATACTTCGATTATCAAACTTTTAAATTGAATTTCTACTGCAATTGAAATTTATGGGAAAAGTAAGCGAAATTTTATGATTATATTTAAAAAAATATATATTTTCAGAAAATCGTTGAAAATGCCTTGAATCGTCAAAAAATGCAGTAAAATAACGTTTTGTAGCATTTTTAAATATTTATATATTATTTAAATATTTTTAAAAAATCCCATTAAAAATCTATAATAATCAATATTAATATAGAATGTTTCATATTATTTTTCAAAAAACACATGAAACATTAAAATCTCAGATAAATGTGCTAAAATGATATTTTGTTGCATATTTCGACGTTTTAGAGCGGTTTGAGTGCTTTTCTGGCAAAACTCATTTTTTAGCTAAAATACTTAGATTATCAAACTTTTAAATAGAATTTCTTCTGCAATTGAAATTTATGGAAAAAGTAAGCGAATTTTTTTTTTTTTATGGAGGCATACTCATAGGTATATTTTATCTAAAAAAATTAGTTTTCCAGAATATCCTTGAAAATGCCTTGAATCGTCAAAAAATACAATAAAATAACTATTTTATAGCATTTTTGAATATATATAAATTATTTACACATTTTTAAAAAAATCTATTAAAAATCAATGTTATTGTAGAATATTTCGTATTTTTTTTAAAAATACATGAAATATTAAAGTCTCAGAAAAATGTGCTAAAATGGTATATTATAGCATATTTCGACGTTTTTAAGCGGTTAGAGTGCTTTTCTGACAAAACTTATTTTTTAGCTAAAATACCTATATTATCAAACTTTTACATTGAATTTCTACTGCAATTGAAATTTATGGGAAAAGTAAGCGAAATTTTATGATTTTTTTAATGGAGGCTTACTCATAGGTATATTTTATATAAAAATTTTTTTTTTCAGAAAATCCTTAAAAATGCCTTGAATCGTCAAAAAATGCAATAAAATAACGTTTTATATAATTTTTACATATTCATAAATTATTTACCTATTTTTTAAAAATCCCTCTAAAAATCTATAAAAATCAATATTATTATACAATATTTCACATTATTTTTCCAAAAATACAAGAAATATTAAAAACTTTTAGAAAAATGTGCTAACATGGTATTTTATTGCATATTTTGACGTTTTAGAGTGGTATGATAGCTTAGCTGACAAAACTCATTTTTTAGCTAAAATACTTAGATTATCAAACTTTAAAATAGAATTTCTTCTGCAATTTAAATTTTTGGGAAAAGTAAGCGAAATTTTATGATTTTTTTTGAGGAGGCTTACTCATATGTATATGTCGTGCCAATTAGGTAATACTGGCGATTTTGGCTTAAATAACAACGCTCACTTTGCCATATAAGACAAGTGAAAATTTGTGTATGCAATAATTTGGCCAAAATCATTCTGAACATAACGAAAAAATTATATTTCATTGTGTTTGTTTATTATTAAATTAATGTTAACGTATCTAAAATATATTTAGTTGGGTTTGACTAAATTAAATTGCGCTTGTTGTAATAAGGTTAGGTAGGTTTTCAAAGTTCTCTTGGTACAAAATTATAAATTCTTACATTAACATAAATGAAATTTTTTTATCTTTAAACGTATAGAGAAAATTTTAGAAAGGACTAAATTTTAGATGAGTTCTTGCTAATTGACCAGTTTTACCTAATCGGCACGACATGTATTTTATCTAAAAAAAAACAGTTTTTCAGAAAATCCTTGAAAATGCCTTATATCGTAAAAAAATGCAGTAAAATAACTTTTTATAGCATTTTTGAATATTTATAAATTATTTAAACATTTTTAAAAAATCCAATTAAAAATAAATATAATTATACAATATTTCGTAGTATTATTTTAAAAATACATGAAACATTAAAATCTCAGAAAAAATGTGCTAAAATGGTATTTTGTTGCATATTTCGACATTTTAGAGCGGTTTGAGTGCTGTTCTGACAAAACTCATTTTTTAGCTAAAATACTTAAATTATCAAACTTTTAAATAGAATTTCTTCTGCAATTGAAATTTATGGGAAAAGTAAGCAAAATTTTATTATTTTTTTTAAGGTAGCTTAGTCATAGGTATATTTTATCTAAAAAAATATTTTTTTAAAAAAACCTTGAAAATGCCTTGAATCGTCAAAAAAATATTTACATATTTTTAAAAAATCTCATTAAAAATCTATAAAAATCAATATTATTATAGAATATTTCATATTACTTTTCAAAAAATACATGAAACATTAAAATCTCAGAAAAATGTGCTAAAATGGTATTTTATTGCATATTTCGACGTTTTGGAGCGGTTTGAGTCCTTTCTGACAAAACTTATTTTTTAGCTAAAATACTTAGATTATCAAACTTTTAAATAAAATTTCCACTGCAATTGAAATTTATGGGCAAAGTAAGCGAAATTTTATGATTTTTTTTGAGGAGGCTTACTCATAGGTATATTTTATCTAAAAAAAAGTTTTTCAGGAAATCGTTGAAAATGCCTTGAATCGTAAAAAAATGCATTAAAATAACGTTTTATAGCATTTTTTAATATTTATAAATTATTTACACATTTTTAAAAAAATCTATTAAAAATCAATGTTATTGTAGAATATTTCGTATTATTTTTAAAAATACATGAAACATTAAAATCTCAGAAAAATGTGCTAAAATGGTATTTTATTGCATATTTCGACGTTTTAGAGCGGTTTGAGTGCTTTTCGACAAAACCATTTAGTAAAATACTTAATTATCAAACTTTTAAAATAATGAATTTTACGAAATTTATTGAAGTACCATTATATTTTATCAAAAAATAGTTTTTAGAAAATCTTGAAAATTCCTGAATCGTTAAAATGCAATAAAATAACGTTTTAGCTTTTTAATTTATAAATTATTTACATTTTTAAAATCCTTAAAATCTAAAATCAATATTATATAATATTTCATATATTTTTCAAAAAATTGAAACATTAAAATTTAGAAAATGTGCTAAAATGGTATTTTATTGCATATTTGACTTTTAAGTAGTGTTCTAAAAACTGCAAATTGAAATTTAATTTCTGAAAATTTAGAAAATAAATTTTGATTTTATAAAATAGATTTCAGAAAATCCTTGAAAATGCCTTGAATCGTCAAAAATGCAATAAAATAACGTTTTATAGCATTTTTCATATTTATAAATTATTACAATTTTAAAATCCCTTTAAAAATCTTAAAAATCAATATTTTTATACAAATTTCATATTATTTTTCAAAATACATGAACATTAAAATTTAGAAAATGTGCTAAATGGTATTTTATTGCATATTTCGACGTTTTAGAGCGGTTTGAGTGTTTTCTGACAAAACTCATTTTTAGCTAAAATACTTAGATTATCAAACTTTAAATAGATTTCACTGCAATTGAAATTTATGGAAAAGTAAGGAAATTTTATGATTTTATTTAAAAAAATAGATTTTCAGAAAATCCTTGAAAATCCTTGAATCGTCAAAAATGCATAAAATAACGTTTTTAGCATTTTAAATATTTATAAATTATTTAAATATTTTAAAAATCCCATTAAAAATCTATAAAATCAATATTATTATAGAATATTTCATATTATTTTTCAAAAAATACATGAAACATTAAAATCTCAGAAAATGTGCTAAAATGGTATTTTATTGCATATTTCGACGTTTTAGAGCGGTTTGAGTGCTTTTCTGACAAAACTCATTTTTTGCTAAAATACTTAGATTATCAAACTTTTAAATAGTATTTCTACTGCAATTGAAATTTATGGGAAAAGTAAGCGAAATTTTATGATTTTATTTAAAAAAAATAGATTTTCAGAAAATCCTTGAAAATGCCTTGAATCGTCAAAAAATGCAATAAAATAACGTTTTATAGCATTTTTGCATATTTATAAATTATTTACATATTTTAAAAATCCTTTAAAATCTAAAAATCAATATTATTATAAAGTTTCTATTATTTTAAAAATACATGAAACATTAAAATTCAGAAAATGTGCTAAAATGGTATTTTATTGCATATTTCGACGTTTTAAGCGGTTTGATGTTTCTGACAAAACTCATTTTTAGTAAAATACTTAGATTATCAACTTTTAAATAAATTTCCTGCAATTGAAATTTATGGAAAAGTAAGCAAATTTTATATTTTAGAGTTATGTATTTATTAAAAATTTTTAGAAAATCTTGAAAATTCTTGAATCTCAAAAATGCAATAATATTTTAACATTTATATTTATAATTATTTAAACATTTTTAAAAATATTTTTAAAATTTTTTCAAAAATCTGACAAAATTGAATGTCAAAATGATAATATTATTTTAGAGCATTTTTAAATATTTATAAAATATTAAACATTTTAAAATTTTATCTAATTAAAAATAACAATTTTATTTTGAGATTCTATTATTTTTAAAAATAGAAACTGAAAATCCTAGAAAATGCTAAAATGTTATTTTTATATTTATTTTAACATTGAAAAGATTTTAATTCAGTTAATTTAGTTTCTACAAATTTGAAAATTGATTTATTATAGAATTCTCATTAATTTTAATAAAATATTTTAGATCTAAGTAATTTATTAAAATTTAAATTAATTAATTAAATCAATAATAATTTATAATTAATATTTATAAATTATTTATTTAAATCTAAAATAATTTTTAATATTCTATTATTTCAAATCTAATAATTAGAATCAAATTTATTGTATTATTTTGGGTTTGTTTTTCTCAATATTTAGAAAATATAATTAATAATATTATTTAAAATAATTATTATTAAAATAAAAAATTTAATATTAATTTTCATTTAATTTTATATTATAAATTTAAATTATTTTATATAATTAATTAAAATTAAATTAATCAATTAGTTTGATTTTAATTTTAAAATATTTTATAAATTTAATTATAAATAGTTTAATTTGATAATTTTTAAAATTTAATCTAATTATCAAAAATAATATTTATTATATATTTAACTTTAATTTAATTTTTAAATGTAAAAAATGATTAATTAATGTTTTTGATTTCTTATAATTAATATTTTAAAATTTTTAAAAATATTAATAATATTTTTATTTTAAAAAAAATAAATCAATTTTTTATTTTTTTAGAG